>SJYW01009577.1:0-29390 GCA_006410735.1 Raphicerus campestris | reverse complement strand
TTTTTATTTGCCAGAATCATTACAAATTAATGTTTACAGTATGAGTAAATATATTTCAGCAAATTTCAACTGTTTTCTTTTTCTCTTTTTAAAGTTGTATCCCTTTTAAAATGATACGGTCTACAATATTCGTGTTGCCGAATGCTCACTCTGTATGTGTGTCCGTAAGCCAAATTCCTTTTTGGAGGTTCAAGGATAATTGCCAGCCTCATTCTCTTGCATCTTCATGCTATAAATTGCAAGTATTTAAAAGTGTGGCATTGCAGAGTGAGTTGTTTCTTCTTATAATTGGACTATCAGAAGGTTATTCTTTGTCACACTAAAAATTAATATTCCCTTTCTTTGGAGATTAACTTCTAAATTTGAAGACTCTGGGTCACAGTTGGCTGGACTGTTTTACTGAAATTTCAGCCCCTAAGAAACAAAAATAGGTTTTGAAATAGTTTCTAGGTTACTGGCACAGAAAGCGGTCCAAAAGCTGAAACTTACTGCAGATAGTCCTAGTTAGTGCAATTCCATCAGCACATGCTGTTCTTTTAGACTCTGACTCAAACTTAGAAGAAAATAAAATACAAGGATCCCTAAATTCTTACTCTGTAAGTTTAGGCCTGGATGATTCTCCCTTACTGTAGTAGAGCCCCTGATTTGGGGAGGGGAGACGTTTAATCAGATTATCATTTCTGCATCTCGCCTAACTTCATTTGTTAGTTTAGTCTACGCTCCAGTTTGGATCAGATGGTGCAGGCTGTGGTTATATCGGAAAACATGTAGACTTGGAGTGACAAGATCCCAGCTCTACCTCGGGCTCCCTCGGTGGCTCAGCCAGTAAAGAATCCGCCTGCCATGTCGGAGAACCCAGGTTCGATCCCTGGGTGGGGAAGATCCCCTGGAGAAGGGAATGGCAACCCACTCCAGTGTTCTTGCCTGGAGAATTTCTTGGACAAAACTGCTTAATATGGACTGACCCTGCTCAAATAATTTAGGTTTTCTGTGTCTCTGTCTTTGTTTATCTGTAAGACAGAAATAATACCCTCCCCAAGATACTTACAATTAAAGGAATAATAAATAAAACTGTCTTATTTGAGTACTGTGTGTTTGCATGTATACTAGACCCTACAAGTGTTGGTAATGTTGTTATCCCCATAAAGAAAACAAGGCTTAATAAAAAGTGAAGTATGTCTCCTGAGGTCATAGAGTAAACCAAAGCAAGAATCTAATTCCAGTGATTTTGCATGTAGCCATTAGAACATTTTGCTTCTCCTATTGAGTTACCACATCTGAAAGCACCTAGTACTTTATAGGGACTCAATACAAGTTACTTCTTCTTTTCTCTCAGCAGAATAAATTATGTGATTTATTGACTGACTTTTTATGAGGAAATGATCTATACGGTATTATGCAATTTCTGACTTGGTGAGGCAGCTTTAACAACTGCTTTATTAATTGCAACCCCCATCCATTATTTTTCATATCAGTGGCCTTATAGAACCTTCCACGCATCATCTCATTGCTCTGGTAGCTTCTCCTTTGTGAAAGAGCCTTTCAGCTTTCGGTTGAATCCAGAGACCTCTCCACTGAGAGGGAGAAGGGAAATATCTCAGCTCATAACCTCTGAACTGTCCCATCTCAAGTATACACTGGGAAAGGAAGGATCTTTATAACCAACTGTGACATTTTAAAATTCCAAATGCACACCCTGTAAGACTCAAGAGGGTAATTTCCACTGAGTTCTGTGAGAAAAGATCCAGATGTTGGTGACCACATTTGCTAAATTCTTTTAGAAGGGATTCCTCTGTTAGAAGTACTCTTGATTATAACTTGGAAATGAGAATTGTGGAAGCTTATGTTTTCATTCTAATTGAGCTTGGTTTCTGTTTAGGAAGCAGAAAACTTTTCTCTCCTGGTTTTTGTATCTGTGATGACGTTGGCACTGTCAAGACATCATCTTGCCTAATTACAAAAATGTTTTAATGGCTGAGCCTAGAAACTCTATACTTCTATACTTCCTATACTTCTTGAAGAAGTGAAGTGAAGTCGCTCAGTCGTGTCCAACTCTTAGCAACCCCACAGACTGTAGCCTACCAGGCTCCTCAGTCCATGGGATTTTCCAGGCAAGAGTCCTGGAGTGGGTTGCCATTTCCTTCTCCAGGGGATCTTCCCTACCCAGGGATCAAACCTGGGTCTCCCACATTGTAGGCAGACGCTTTACCATCTGAGCTACCTACTTCTTAGGATCTTCAAAATACATGTGTTAGTCTGAAATGGGAATACATTAGATTAGATGCTTCATCAACAAACCTTCAGCCATTCTGAAATTCCCATTCTAGAAAGTGGCAGCCCCAGCCTCCAACACAAGGAAGCAATGCTCTTTTATTTCCCTTCTGACAAACCTTAGACTTTGCTAAGGACTGCCCTGCCCACCAGAGAAGGCAGTGGGACCCCACTCCAGTACTCTTGCCTGGAAAATCCCATGGACGGAAGAGCCTGGTGGGCTGCAGTCCATGGGGTCGCTAAGAGTCAGACACGACTGAGTGACTTCACTTTCACGTTTCACTCATGCACTGGAGAAGGAAATGGCAACCCACTCCAGTGTTCTTGCCTGGAGAATCCCAGGGATGGGGAAGCCTGATGGGCTGCCGTCCATGGGGTCGCACAGAGTCGAACACGACTGAAGTGACTTAGCAGCAGCAGCAGCAGCCCTGCCCATGTCTTGAGCTGTAGTTGGAAAAGAGATTGAGACTCGGAAGGCAAGTACTGATCTTGTTCTCTGGCCCTCACTCAAAGAAAGCTTTGAGTAGAAGGGACCTCCCACTCTCCAAAATCACGATTCTCTTGCTGCAAGCTAAACATCTGATCCTGCTCAAAACACAGCTTTTTTTCCTCCAGCTGTGCCACATGGTGCACAGATTCTTAGTTCCCTGACCAGGGATCAAGCCCATTTTCCTTGCATCGGAAGGTGGAGCCTTAACCACTGGACTGCCAGGGAATACAACTTCTGTTAAATCAAGAGGATTATTCTTTTTAGAAAGAAACTATTCCACTTCTAAAATTATGAGGCTGAGCCCTTTTTCTCCTGCTAATTGGAAGGAATTCTTTATTGTCTTTAATGGAGTCCCAATGACCCAGACCGTGGCCTGACGCTGGTTCACTGGCTTTGTTGCTGTTGAGTTGCTAAGTCACGTTCAATTCTTTGAGACCCATGACCTGCAGCACACCAGGCTCCTCTGTCCTTCACTGTCTCCCTGACAGTGAGGGACAGGGCAGCTCAAACTCATGTCTGTTCAGTCAGTGAGGCCATCCAACCGTCTCATCCTGTCACCTCCTTCTCCTCCTGCCTTCAGTCTTTCCCAGCATCAGGGTTTTTTCAATGAGTCAGCTCTTCATATCAGGTGGTCAAAGTATTGGAGCTTCAGCATCCGTCCTTCCAATGAATATTTGGGTCGATTTCCTTTAGGATTGACTGGCTTCCAACTGCTCACACATTCTCAGCTATGGGATAAATATGGACTGTCAACTTATTTTTAATGTCAGCCTTTTAGAGTATGTACAGACATTTCCTGATTTCTGGATAAATTAAGTTGTTAGAGAAGGTCAACATGGTGCTTCTGAGTGGCAATGATGGATATGAAAGGAGGAGGGAGGTGCCCCCACCCTCAGCACCCAAGGGAAACACACACACCCAACTTGGTCTCCCTGCCTGACCATTTCCCAGCTTCTCATGAAAACAAAATAAAGCACCCCTTTTCACAGCCAGCTTCTGTGTGTGACCAGGAGACAGAATGGTGTGGTGGTTAAACACCTGGGCCTTGAAGTCAGACAGCCCTGGTTTGGATCCTAAGCCCACAATTAGCTTGGAGTGGCCTCAGGCAGCTTACCTTCCCCCTCCCCCTGCCCCATTCATCTGTTAGCTGAGAATGGTAACCCTAACCGGAGGCTGAAGGAGACGTTGCCTGTGAGTGGCTCAGCCCAGGGCCTGGTGGGCAATAACTCTTCAATCGTTAGCATAATTATGAGATTGCTTCCCCTTTAGGCCAACTGCTACCTAGAACTGTGGCAGTCCCGAGCTACACTTTAAAAAGCTTTTGCTGGCCGAAAGCACTACCTCTGTTCTCCAGTGACTAGTCAGGCCCTCAGGCAATGTGTGACCGGGTGCCCAAGCGACTGGTCAGCTTCCCCCTCTTCTTTGAGCTTTCATTAAATAATACCTTCATTATCAGCTCAAGAGGACATGGATCCCTGCCCCTGCCAATCCCCCCAGAACCTCCCAGGAGGAAGCCAAGGGTTTTGTAGCCGAGGAGCTACAGCTCGCCTCCCTGTGAGTGTTGAGAAATCTGAGGGCAAGAACAGGGCAATATGCCTTGTGCTTTCCAGATTGGTCCTCTCTCATTTGGTCCAAGAGCATCTCCTAGGGGAGCAGAACAGGGATTTTTTTTTTTCACCCTCCCCACCTTTTCAGAGGGGGCAGAAGCTGAATCCAGGTCAGTGTTCTCTGCACCCAGCTGCCATCCCCTGAGCATCGGACTCTGAAAAAGGAGGGGCACAAGCTGGTGTCCCTGGCAGGTGAGGCGAATCCCCTGATGACTTCTGGAGCAATATCTCTCCAGTTAGAGGGGAAGCAGGGCCATCTCTCCGCCAGGCCCTGCCTGTCCAGGCCTGCCTTGCAGCCTGCCTGGTGCACCTGCCTCCCTCCTTCCTCCCAGCTCCTCAAGGCAAGCCTGGGGGACCATTTCTTCCTCTGCCAGGGCAGGATGCGAAGACCTCCCCAAGGCAAGTCACATCCATCTGATGTCGAATACAAAGCTGCTACTGCGTCTGAAGTGACAGCTCCCTGGTGGATGATGTCATGCTGTTGTGTTTGTCTCCATGGACAGTGGGGATCCGATTTCAGTTGAGAAGAAAATGGTCTGGAGAAAATAGTTACTTCATTTGGAAAATTCCAAGAAGCCATAAATACAGTTTGCAGTTGATGAAAGTGCATTCACGGGTGGACAATGATTTGGGGATGGAAGAAGAGCTCCAAGAGGGGGGCCCTTCATCCCGGCCATGGCCACCGGCAGCCCCTGCTCCTCTAGGCTTTGGGCAAGACCCCCAGCAACTCCCTCTCCACTGAAGAGACCCTGTAACCCAGTGAGAGATTGGCTGGGGATGTGGTTTCCCTGATCCCACCCTAAATCGCCTCCCGCGAGTCCATCCCTGGAGTGTCTCAGACAAAGCAGCCCACTTCCCTCTCGTAAGTGGTTGGCCTGCATTTCTGAGTTGCTGTTAAAGCAAATTATAAATAACATCTCATTATCTTGTCTTCCTTTCTTACACACTTTCCAGCCTTACAATCTCTTGTGAATCCTTTTCTGTTCTTCATATCCTTTTCTCTTTTTTCCCCTACCATTGGCCCCGTGAGAAAGAGGGAGTAAATAAAGGATGAAACCCTATTTTGCTTTTCATGAGAAACTGAAGAGGATAATTCCCAGTTCAGATCCCCAGCCCTGGATCAGGGGGGAATGACCACAGCCAGGAAAGTCTTGGGGCAGATTGCTTATATCCAAGGGCAGCTGTTCAAGAAATGTTGCCTTTCGTTGACCATCTTTCCTCTCTCCTCTCTCTCTCCAATTATATAAAAATAATACCACAAAATTACGGCAGGTGGCAGAGGGACTTCCAAGGTGGCTCAGATGGTAAAGCATCTGCCTGCAATGCAGGAGACCCAGGTTCAATCCCTGGGTCGGGAAGATTCCCTGGAGAAGAAAATGGCAACCCACTCCAGTATTCTTGCCTGGAAAATTCCACAGACAGAGGAGCCTAGTAGGCTCCAGTCCATGGGGTCGCAAAGAGTCCAAGACAGAGCAACTTAACTTTCTTTCACTTTCACAGATTTTTGGAAGACACGAGAAAGTCTCCCTAACCCAGCCCCTCCTTCCATCCGTGCATCCACCTGGCACCAGGTCCCCAGGACACTGAGCCCCTCCTTCTGTCTTCCTTGTCACCCAATCCCATTTTGGGGCACCCCTTACTGGGGCCTAGCCTCCACAATGTTCCCAGGCTGTGGGAGCTGGTCTTTCCTGACCCTCTCTCACAGCCTCCTATTTCCATCTCAGACTCAGTTCCCAGCAGCACCAGGCCCCTTGTATTCATGCTGATTACACAGAGCCCTTTCCCTTGGCCTAAGACCTGGGCCTCAAGTACCTGCTGGCCTGAGTGCCCAAGCAGCTCAGCCCCCAGTGCCCACTGCCACCATCCCGCAGGTCTGAGCGGGGCCACCTTGGCCTCNGCATTTGGTGCTTCGTTTTGTCTGCATTTAGGTAAACTTATGAAGTGGTCCATTTGCCTCACAGGCACAGAATTGCCTTGCCTGATGTTGGTCTTATATGAGATTGTTTAGACTAAGGCCTGGCTAAGGTTGTTGTTCAGTTACTAAGTCATCTCTGGCTCTTTGCGAGCCCATGTACTATAGCACGCCAGGCTCCCCTGTCCTTCACTATCTCCCGGGTTTGCTCAAACTCATGTCCATTGAGTCGATGATGCGATCCAACCATCTTATCCTCTGTAACCCCCTTCTCCTCCTTCTCTCAATCTTTCCCAGCATCAGGCTCTTTTCCAATAAGTTGGCTCTTTGCATCAGGTGGCCAAAGTATTAGAGCTTCAACTTGAGCATCAGTCCTTCCAATGAATATCCAGAGTTTATTTCCTTTAGGATTGACTGCTTTGATCTTGCAGCCCAAGGAATTCTCAAGAGTCTTCTCCAACACCACAGTTCAGTAAGGCAGTAAGGGAGATTGGGTATGGAGTGGGCACTGGCAGTCTATCTCTCAGACAGGGAGGCTGGGGCTCAGGAATGAGGAAATTCCAGGCCTTGGAAGGTGATTTTTATCTTCTCCTGCTTGTCAATATTTAACATTCCTACTGCTAGTTGGGTGGGACCTTCACAAAGAAGAATAAGCCTGTCTCCAGGATATGCAAGAAATTCTCGTAAAATAGAATCTGCTTCTCAAGTTTTCCATACCAGTGGGTGGAAGAGTGAGGGGTCTAAACGAGTTGAAACTGTCCCCTGCCACTGGTGGGAGAGCCGTTGGAACAAGAAAGGACAGCTCAGAGAAGAGGCAGTCTGGTATGGTAGAACCAACGCAACACAGTAAAGCAATTATCCTCCAATTTAAAAAAAAGGAAAAAAAGCTGGCCACCCATGGTGTCATGGTAACGCCCACCTCACAGTGATGCGCCCCATCCCCACCACACACAGAACCATCCGCTCACATAGACCTCCACCCCCTTCAGAGTGTCCCAGGCATTTTCTGGAAACCCCCAAGGGGACTCCTCACATGTCCTCTTCACAGTGCCAGCTGCCAGATTGATTGCCTCATTTAACACAAGTTTACCGAATACGTTCAAGACACCAAGCTCTGTGCTAACGATGTCATATGAATGATTCAGGTTTCAGAGAGATGCATCCCTGATTGTAGACAGCTGACAGCTAATTGAGGGAAGACTCTAAGACATCTTGTTGCTGCTGCTGCTGCTGCTGCTAAGTCACTTCAGTCATGTCCGACTCTGTGTGACCCCATAGACAGCACCCCACCAGGCTCCCCCATCCCTGGAATTCTCCAGGCAAGAACACTGGAGTGGGTTGCCATTTCCTTCTCCAATGCACGAAAGTGAAAAGTCAACGTGAAGTCGCTCAGTCGTGTCCGACCCTCAACGACCCCATGGACTGCAGCCTTCCAGGCTCCTCCATCCATGGGATTTTCCAGGCAAGAATACTAGAGTGGGGTGCCATTGCCTTCTCCGACAGCTTACTGAGTATTGTCTAAAAAATATATACAATCATAAATTGTGGAAGCATTGTGATAAAAAATATCTGATAGTAACCAACAGTAGACAGGGTGTTCCTTAAAAATATGCCAAGCATCCTGGTGTGTTCCCACAACTGCTATTTTCTCAGCAGGAAGGAGTTTCCCCCTGCACATCCTGTGACCCACTTCTCACTTCCTTCATGTCATCAAAGGTCACCTTCTCCAGGCCGCCTTCCCCTGTGGGCCCCTCCCAGCCCCCAACTCCCTAGCTCCTGTCCTCATTCTCTATTCTCCCTGGTTTTACCATCTACCATCTTGTATATTGGTTTACTGATGGTCTCCCTTCCCTCCACCAAAAACTTCCTTCCAAGAGATCAGGTTTTTTCCCCTGTTTTGTCACTGCCCCCAGGGTCTAAAAAGAGTGTGTGATGGTGCTTCAGTGAATGTGTGCTGGATAAACGGATGAGTGAGTGAGTGATGAGCACAGGAAGGGCCATCAGGGAGGACCCCTGGGACCACGATGGCGAGTTTGTCTTTTCCCCCTTGGGAAGCGGATGGAGCAAGGGTAAAGGAGATTTGATTTGTGTTTTATCACTTACACTTGGAAAAGTCCAAGATGGAAATGGGGGGGATGGGGTCCAAGGTGGGCGGCCATGGCAGTGGCCGAGCCAGAGAAAATCGTGCTTGGATAAGATGGTGGGATGTGGGGGACAAAACTGGGCAGGTCAAGAGACAGGTTAGAGGTAGAGGGGACCAGATACTCGATTGTGCTGAATGGGAGAGGAGTGGAACCTGGCCCCTAGAATTCTGGCCTTGACTCCTCAAGACGGACAGAAGGGAGGAGGAACAGGTGAGGGCTGGTCACGAGTCTCCCTTGGAGTGTGGTTTCCCTCTCCTGCTCTGCTCCAGCTGTCAACATCTGCAGCCTCCGACGGAGCATGGCCAGAGTCTCAGCATAGCCGCTAAGACCGTGCCCATCTGGGAGGGTTACGGCTGTGCAAGTGTGCATGAAAAGGGTTGCCTTTCCCTATCACTAAACAAAGAATGCTGCCTGGAGCCCATCAAACCAGCAGCCGCCCCTGTCTGTGCATTCAGAGGGGATCAGGATGAAGAGTAAGGCTCCGGGCTCCAGACAGCCAAGGTGCCAAGCAAAGCAATGATTTCAGTGAGCCCAGACTCTTGCATCTTCCCATACTTGGAAAAGCGCTAAGTTCATTAACTTGAGATGTCTGGTTTTCTTTAATTAACAGTCATCTTTTGATGTTCTGACTACCTGATTTTATATATATATATATATAAATATNCATCTTCCCATACTTGGAAAAGCGCTAAGTTCATTAACTTGAGATGTCTGGTTTTCTTTAATTAACAGTCATCTTTTGATGTTCTGACTACCTGATTTTATGTATATATGTATATATATATATATATATAATTCCTATATCCTGGCTCCTCCCTTACCCCCTGGGAGTTCTCTGTCCAAGAGGCTGTCTTCTGAACTTAAGTCCTCAGTGTGTCTGCCAAATAAGACATAACACCCAAGTTTTAGGCTGTGGCCTTGGCACCTACTGAGGCAACCATAATTGGTTCCACGCAGAAGGGGAATATGCCTGCCCCCCACCTCTCAGGTCCTCACCCCTCTAAGATCCCAGGGCCTCACTCCAATCCCTCTTTTCTTGGGGTGCCCACTCCAACCTCACCTGCCCGCCTCCACTGACTCACAAGACCTGCTTTATTGTGCCAATGATCCGAGGGGAGACGCCGACCTCAGCCAGCAGCGAGGCGGGCTCCCAGCCAGCAGCAAGGCAGGCTCCCAGCCAGCAGAGCAGATGCCCGGCCCATCTGCTCAAGAGCTGCCCAGACGCAAACCCAAGCTGGCGCTGGAGTCAGAGGGGTAGGGAGAACTCGCCGGAACCTGGGACCCACAGGTGACACAATCTCCAAGGGCCCAGCCTCCTCCCAGGGCTCTGTCCCTAGCTCCAGGGGAATTGAAAGAGGCCTCTGACGAGCCCCCAGGCCAACGGAGTCCAGTCTCAGGGTCTGCAGATTCCCCTGTTGTTCTCACTTCCCTCCCCAGCCTCACCTTCCATCCCCAGAGATGCCCCCATCCCATCTTCACCCCGCCTCCTCCATGAAGTCAGCCCTGCCTCCTTCTGCTCCTTTGATCATGTTCTCCTCGGGGCTCTTGGGCCCCTATATCCTTATTTGCGGGTTTGGGGCTGTGTGTTTCAGTCCAGCTCAGTCACTCAGATGTGTCTGACTCTTTGCGACCCCATGGACTGCAGCGCACCAGGCTTCCCTGTCCATCCCCAACTCCTAGAGCTTGTTTTCACCTCCTTTTTAATTCCTCCAGGCCTGAGAGTGTGTGTGACATTCTCTCCACCCCTTGAGAGGGGTCAATGTCCATTTCTACACTTATTCATGAACTTGACCTGACATGTCTTTGCTGGCTCAGGCTCTGAAGAAATGAGACATCAGCCTGTAGTTCTTCAAACCCACAGATAGGAGACAAGTCCGGAGAGAAACGGAAACAAATGCTCTAGTGCCTAGCCCACGTGAGCCAACTCCAGACCCAGATTCAGCCCACCTGGCCACCGAGCCCTCCCTGTGCCCCTGGAGGGGGGTGGCAGGCACAGACTGCAGCTGACCAGACACACATTCAAGGCCAGCCTGCTACTGGCTGCTAGGAGATTAATGTCTCTGTGCCTCACTGATGAGTGAGGATACTCATGCCTACCCGAGAGGCTCCCAGGAACGTTAAATGAAATTCCATTTGCAAAGAACCCAGGCCAGTATCTGACGTGCAGCAGAGACATGGCCTTTATCCCCATGTGACAAGCCTCCCCCCTCCTCATCCGCGACAGCATGCCAGGCATCCGACAGGGGCACAGGGAGGGCTCGGTGGCCAGGTGGGCTGAATCTGGGTCTGGAGTTGGCTCACGTGGGCTAGGCACTAGAGCATTTGTTCCCGTTTCTCTCCGGACTTGTCTCCTATCTGAGGGTTTGAAGAACTATACAGGCTGATGTCTCATTTCTTCAGAGCCTAAGCCAGCAAAGATATGTCAGGTCAAGTTCATGGATAAGTGTAGAAATGGACATTGACCCCTCTCAAGGGGTGGAGAGAATCTTTCTCACAAAAATTTTCACCATTCATCCTACCCTTTTCCTCCCTAAAAGCCTCCCTAAAGCAGGAGCAGGTTCTGAGACAAACTTATGTCTGAAAGACAGATTTTAGAGACACTCTTTGGAGATCTTTCTGGTCCTATCTGACCTTTTGCCGTGATTGAGGACCTAATAAAACTCAGTGAGCATCTCCAGAGTGTGAGGTCATCATGATGCCTCCTTGACCCACAGGTCCCCAACCAGCCCCAGGCGTATTTTATGCCCATATTCTCTGTCATACCCACAACAACCCCATCCTACAGGTGAGGAAACAGATTTGGCAAGCTCACACAGCTGGTAAGTAGCAGAACCAAGATGTCCACTCTGCTTGACCTGTGCCAGCCCACATTTCTGCCACGGGGCCACTCCCCTCGGTAATGGGGTGAGCACTGGCCTGGAATCTGAGAAGCCAGCCCTGAGCCAGTGATGGACGCTCTCCCTGGAACCTCAGCTTCATCCCTTTCTACATGGGGAGAGGAGAGGCCACCCTCCCACTGCCCAGGTGAGGGTTTGGGGTGGGGGCAGGAAGAGAGCAAAGAGTGAAAATAAAATTTTTTTTAAGTGACAGCTAACTAGATTTTCTCTGGCAGCAATTTATATCTATTTCCCCTCATTCAGGCAGCTGGGAATATGAGAAAAGCATTCAGCCGTTTGAAGAGTACTATTTAACTCATGACAAAGAGCAGTTCTTTTGAATCTCAGAATTTTCTGTAAGTCACATGTCATTTTCACTTTCACCTATGAAACTGAAGCTCACATTCACCTTTGTGAAAAAGCTTCCTGGGGGCGGGGGATGGGTGTTGTAGAGAGGCGGCCAGCAGCAGAGAATGGGTCTCAGTCCTCCCTGGAAGCACAGACCGTCCCAGCAAGTTGCCATCTTAGGCTCAGACCTGAACTTGTTTTGGAAGAAAGACCTGAAAAAGGTCACGGTGAACCAACAGAAAATCATCAAGGTCTGTCTTTATCTCAACTGACTGTGGGCTTGGGCTCACTGCAGCAGCTCCCGGGAGCCCACGGGGAAAAGCCAGGCTGGGAGGAAATGGAGTTCCCCGGGCTGGAGAGGAGCCTGAAGGTTGGAAGAGACTGTCCCACACCTGCTTCCCTCGTAAGGCATCCCCTAGCTCCCTCGTAAGGGACCCTGCCAGGTAGAAACCAGACCAGCGCTGGGCCAGGAGCCAGAGCAAGGGCTTACCTGGTAGGAACATCTGCTAAGCTCTTTGAACCAAATGAAAACCCTGCTATTTTAATGATCGTAAATTCCTACAGCAGTTTCCCCCAGTACCCTGGCTGTCATGTTAATGAAATCATTTTTCAACTTAATAGGTACTTGCACAGGGCCAAGTGTGTGTATGTGTGTGTGTGTGTGTGTGCATGTGTGTTCGTGCATGCGTCTGTGTGTGTATGTTTGTACACGCCTGCATTTTTCAAGAGTGAGGATATTTGCATAACACAGATACCAGATATCTGGTATCTGGCAGATACCAGATAAACAGGAAGTTTCAGACCTGGGCCGTTTCCTTTCACTGTGAATCAGCAGCCTCTGTCTTCTCATACAAAAATGGTGGAAGTCACAGGGGATGGTGCAGGAATGAGCAGTACAGGAGAAAGCGCAAAGGTTCCCAGTCCCCTTCTTTGGTGGGGGGCTTCCCTGGATGCCCACCCCTGCTGGCGCTCCTCAGGCCCCTGTTCTCCACCCACCCGGCTTCCAACAGCCTTCCAGATGCTTGGACACCGGCCCCAAACACATCAGCCAGTGTCCAGCCACACGACATTCATTCCACCAGCGCTTGGAGGAGGCCGGGCTGGGGAGTTGGGAGCACCTTAGCCCCTGGTTCCCTGGGGCCCAGGTTTGTGTTCCAGAAAGGCGATGTGGGGTAACAAGCACACCGAGGACCTGCACCACAGTCCCTGGGTTCAGACCCTCAGGCTAACCAGAGAACCCTTGGGCCACCTGCTTTGAACTCAGCTCAGGTTTCCCTATTAGTCTTGTGGGGCGGATAACAGCCTTCTGCGGGTTTGGAGCTGTGATGCAGTACATATGAAAAGCAGGGAATAGAAAGCATCAGTTAAAAGCACAGGCTTTGGAATCAGATATCTGAATTCAAAACCCAGTTCCATTGTGTTCTAGATGTGAGGCTTGGGGCCAATTACCAAACTTTTCCAAGTCTATTTGCTCATCTGTGAAATGCAGATAATAAGAGTCGTCTAAGGGAACTCTCCCACACTGTTGGTGGGAACGTAAGTTGGTGCAACCACTGTGGAGAATGGCATGGAGGTGCCTTAAAAACTAAGAACCAAACTACCATATGATCCAGCAGTCGCAGTCCTGAATATGCAAAAATGAAAACACCAGCTTGAAACATTATATGCACCACCCAGTGTTCACAGCAGCACTGTTTATAACAGCCAGGACATGGAAACAGCAACACAAGCATGCGTCAGCAAATGCTTGGATTAAGAAGTGTGTGTGTGTGTGTGTGTGTGTGTGTGTGTGTGTGTGTGGACTAATAATAATGGAATAATACTTAGCTGAAAAGAAAAAAAGAAATACTGGCATTTGCAGCAATGTGAATAAACTAGAGATTATTATGCTCAGTGAAAGAAGTTAGAGAAAACAAATACTCTATAATATCACTTACAGGTGGAATCTAAAAATATATACAAATGAATATATAAGAAAAGCAGAAATAGACTCACAGGCTTAGAAAACAAACTTCTGGTTACCAAAGAGGAAAGGGAAGGGGAGAGGGACAACTTCGGGGTATGGGATTAACAGAACTACTATGTATAAAATAGATAATAAATGAATATACACCGTATAACACAAGGAACTATAGCCATTATCTCGTAATAACTTAGAAGGGAGTATAATCTGAAAAAACACTGAATCACTGCTGTACACCTAAAACTAATATAATCCTATAAGTCAACTATACTGCAATAAAAGAGTGATCCACCTGACAGTCTGTTGAGAGGGTGAAATGGCATATTACTTGGCACCCAGAACAGTGTCTGGCTCACAAGAAACTCTCAACTCTGTGAACCAACTTTCCTACTGCCTTCTCCCCTTCTTCCTTCCTCCGGCCTCACCCAACACAATAAGACCTGTGAGGTAGGGACCACTGCTGAGCTTCCCCGGTGAGCACCGAGCACCTGGCTGGGCACATAGTAAGGTTGAACAAATCAGTTGAATAAATGAATGGAAGTTCTTGGTTCCTAGCAGGTGCTGAGGAAATACAGCTGTATAAGATAAATCAGTACAAAAACCATGCTCTCTCTGTTGTTGAAATCCCTAAAAGAGGGCCAAATGTCAGGTCCATGAATCAAGGCAAATTGGAAGTGGTCAAACAAGAGATGGCAAGGGTGAATGTCGACATTCTAGGAATCAGCAAACTAAAATGGACTGGAATGGGTGAATTTAACTCAGATGACCATTATATCTACTACTGCAAGCAGGAATCCCTCAAAAGAAATGGAGTAGCCGTCATGGTCAACAAAAGAGTCCAAAGTGCAGTACTTGGATGCAATCTCAAAAACGACAGAATGATCTCTGTTCATCTCCAAGGCAAACCATTCAGTATCACAGTAATCCAAGTCTATGCCCCAACCAACGAAGCTGAAGAAGCTGAAGTTGAAGGGTTCTATGAAGACCTACAAGACCTTTTAGAACTAATACCCAAAAAAGATGTCCTTTTCATAATAGGGGACTGGAATGCAAAAGCAGGAAGTCAANAACGAAGCTGAAGAAGCTGAAGTTGAAGGGTTCTATGAAGACCTACAAGACCTTTTAGAACTAATACCCAAAAAAGATGTCCTTTTCATAATAGGGGACTGGAATGCAAAAGCAGGAAGTCAAGAAACACCTGAAGTAACAGGAAAATTTGGCCTTGGACTGTGGAATGAAGCGGGGCAAAGGCTAATAGAGTTTTGCCAAGAAAATGCACTGGTCATAGCAAACACCTGCTTCCAACAACACAAGAGAAGACTCTACACATAGACATCACCAGATGGNGGGGACAAGAGAGGATGAGATGGCTGGATGGCATCATGGACTCGATGGATGTGAGTATAAGTGAACTCCGAGAGATGGTGATGGACAGGGAGGCCTGGCGTGGTGCAATTCATGGGGTCGCAAAGAGTCGGACACGACTGAGTGACTGAACTGAACTGAAAGAATAAAGATTATAAGCATCATGGGCTTACACAGCAGTCAGATCTGCTGTATCATTTAACTTCTCTCAGCCTCTCTTTCCTGATCTGTAAAATGGGTACAGTTGTAGTAACTCACCCACTACTGTGAATTACTGGGTTGTTTTAGGGTTAAATGAGACAATGCAGGCAAAATACTTAACACAGCACTCTGCACATTACTAGCATGTGGAGGTATGTGTCTGAGAAATCCCAGCTTAATGACTCTTCAAGAAGATGATTCCAAGACTTGACTTTTTTCACAAGAGGACAAGTCTTAGGCCTGGCATCCCTCCTGCCTCATTTCTCTTGGTTCTCCCTTTCCCAACAGTGCCCCTCTTCCTTCTTAGGCTGAGTCGTCTTTTCTTATTGAAGAGGTGGCACTTTTGAAGCCTGGGTCCCCCCATCACTGTGGGACTGCTGCGCAGACAGCAAGCCATGCCCTACTGACCCCACCTTTCTGTGCTGCATGCACAGCGGGGTCCAGGGGTGTGGGAGGCTTGTCTCTGCAAGGAACACAACAGACTCATCCAGATGTATTTACTCTGGGGCTTGGACACCGTGGACATACAGGTGAAGCGCCAAGATCTGTACTCATCATGGTTTTGCATCCAGGCTCTGCACAGACAAGCTGTCTGACTTCAGGCAAGTCTGGTACCCTTTCTCAACCTCAATTTCCTAATCTGAAAAGTAGACACCAATGCTAGTTGTTGTTCAGTCGCTCAGTCGTGTCCAACTCTTTGTGACCTCATGGACTGCAGCATGTCAGGCTTCCCTTTCCTTCACTATCTCCTGGAGTTTGTTCAAACTCATGTCCATTGAGTCAATTATGTCATCCAACCATCTCATCCTCTGTCATCCCCTTCTACTCCTTCCCTCAATCTTTCCCAGCATCAGGGCCTTTTCCAATGAGTCGGCTCTTTGCATCAAGTGGCCAAAGTATTAGAGCT
The DNA here is from genome assembly GCA_006410735.1 of Raphicerus campestris. Classification (NCBI taxonomy): domain Eukaryota; kingdom Metazoa; phylum Chordata; class Mammalia; order Artiodactyla; family Bovidae; genus Raphicerus; species Raphicerus campestris. The sequence continues at coordinate 13,306 of SJYW01009577.1, read as the reverse complement.
TCAGCTTCAGCATCAGTCCTTCTATTGAATATTCAGGGTTGATTTCCTTTAGGATTGACTGGTTTGATCTCCTTGCAAACCAAGGGATTCTCAAGAGTCTTCTCCAGCACCACAGTTTGAAAGAATCAATCAGTCCTTCTTTATGGTCCAATTTTCACATCTGTAGATGAAAAACCATAGTTTTAACTAGACAGACCTTTGTCGTTTTTTGACTATATAAACATTTGTGATACCAATGCTAGTACCCAGGGCTGATTTTGAAAACACTTAATAAGCAGCTTTGGCACTAAGCTATTAGATGAGTGCCAGTAAATACAGGCACAACCGCTAAATATTAACTCTGCTGATTTCTACTGCAGTGGTTGCAACGGCTCCTGGCACAGTGGAAATACCCTAGCCATTAGCTATGATTTTTATGTTTAGCCCATGTCACACAGTTCCCAGAGCAGTCCCCAGGGGAAGAACACTCAGAGAAGTGGTGCCCCTGGAAAGACCTGGTCTTTGTTTTCTCCCATTTTGACTAAGACCCCCTTGCCTCTCTTTGCTCACCTGAGAGCCACAGAAGTGCTGGGGATGTGAAAGGACCTTGGTCTTCTCTGCCCAGTGCAAATCATAGTCCGTCCCTGTTTCCCATGGCTGGGAGCTGGTTTCCCCGTGAACATTCTTTGCAGATCTTCCTCACAGTCCCAGAAGAGCCAGACACCCGGTGACCGAGTCACGGAGTCTGTTTGCAGTACCTGCCAAGCCAGTGAGAGGCTGACACATCAGAGTGGGCCCTTGTGCCTGGATGCCTGGAGGGAAAGATCCAGCAGTTTGATTGTGCACGTGCCGCTGGACATCGTCTGTGTCTGAGGCCAGAGTTGCCTTCTCTCCTGATATCACTCCTTGGACCAGGTCTTTGAAAAGGGTCCTGGGCGTGCAGAGCGTGGAGGCAAGCCCTTCACGGCAGGAGAAGTTGATCCTCAGGCACTCCCATTCTCCTTCCTGCACCCAACAATCCAAAGCCAGAAATACCAAGGACAGTGGGCCCAGCAGCCCAGAGGGTAGAGGTCATCTCTGCCCCCCAGGCAGAGTCTACAGAGGCCACGCCTGCTAAGGCCCAGGACAGTCGGTTACCTTGGAGGCCTGTGTTTAAAGTAGTCATCTCCCTTCCTAGACCCGGTGGCCCATTTGTGTCCAGGGCTGCGTATCTGTGAAGTCCTGTGCTGTCGCCTCATAAAAGACGCTTCCACTGGAGTGAGTATGGACGCAGCCAGAGAGCGAGGTGCCTGTAACCTGGGTGATGGCTGACCATTAGAGCTAAATAATGCAATGCAAACCCAATGGGATTTTCTAGTGACTTTGTCAACAAAATAACGTAACACTGTAATCATAAAGCTGCCATTTCTTGTCTGTGAATTTTGCTCTGACCTCTAGCAGGTATTTATACATATTCTGTCCTTTGGGGGTATTTCTTGCCAAAACCCATGAGAAAGGAAGCATAATCACAATAGTAATTATTATAATTTTAATTTAATTTAGTAATAATCAGTAAGTATAAAACAAATTTTATTTTAATAAAACACATAGTAAACTTTTTCATTATGCTAGGCTTTATGCTCATTGTCTTATAACTCACATCTCACTTCATGATCCCCATAATGTAAGTACTATTATTGCCCCATTTCACAGATGGGTAAGGGGAGACTTGGGACTCCAGGCCAGATCCACAGCTGCCAGACCCTGTGAACTTCCTCACAGGCTCTACTCAGCCTCCCTTGTCAGCCCTGCTTCTTCTCATACATCTTCGGCCAGGGAAGGGGAGGGCCAGGAGACTAAGGAACCCACAGCCAGCATTGGCCAAGCACCAGAATGCAAACCCTCCTCGCAGGTCAGAATTCTGGGGCTGGCTTCCCACCACCTCCCCGCCAGTCAGTGCAGACTAGTGGGAAACTCACTGCTTTGTGTACTATGTGTAATGTACTAAATCCCTTCAGTTGTGTCCGACTCAGTGCTACCCCATGGACCTGTCCACCAGGCTCCTGTCCATGGGACTCTCCAGGCAAGAATACTGGAGTGGGTTGCCATGCCCTCTTCCAGGGGATCTTCCCCACCCAGGGATCAAACCCACATCTCTTATGTCTCCTGAATTGGCAGGAAGATTTTTTACTTCTAGCACTACCTGGGAAGTCAATTTACCCCTTCAGTTCAGTTGCTCAGTCGTGTCCAACTCTTTGCAGCCCTATGGACTGCAGCACACCAGCCTTCCCTGTCCATCACCGACTCCCAGAGCTTACTCAGACTCATGTCCATCAAGTCAGTGATGCCATCCAACCAACTCATCTTCTGTTGTCCCCTTCTCCTTCTGCCTTCAGTCTTTCCCAGCATCAGGGTCTTTCCCAATGAGTCAGTTCTTCACATCAGATGGCCAGAGTATTGGAGTTTCAGCTTCAGCACCAGTCCTTCCAATGAATAGGACTGATCTCCTTTAGAATGGACTGGTTGGATCTCCTTGCAGTCCAGGGGACTCTCAAGAGTCTTCCCCAACACCACAGTTTAAAAGCACCAATTCTTCAGTGCTCTGGAGAAGGCAGTCGCAAACCACTTCAGTATTATTGCCTTGAGAACCCCGTGAAGTTACTCCCTTAGTTCAATGAAATAATGAGGATAACTTCTGTCACTGGCACTGATAGCTCTGTTTTATCTAAGATCTGACACTTTGGGAGCTGAAATGAAAGGACTGAGGACAGAATAACCTTAGCAGCAAATGCAGAGCTGCCGGACCCTTCCCCACTGCCCCAGTTTCCCCTTATTAACACCTTGCATTCGTGTGTCACATTCCTTATCATTGATGAACCAATACTGATACATTATTGTTGACTCAAGTCCATAGTTTACTTTTTATTTTATTTATTTATTTGGCTGTGCTGGGTCTTCGTTGCAGCACACGGACCTTCCATCTTCATTGCCCCACATGGGATCTTTAGTTGCAGCATTCAAACTCTTAGTTGCGACATGTGGAGTCTAGTTTCCTGAGCAAGGGTGGAACCCGGACCCCTGCATTGAAAGTATGGGGTCTTAGCTACTGGACCACCAGGGAAATCCTAGAGTCCATAGTTTACATGAAGGTTCACTCCTGATGCTGTGCACTCTAAGGTTTGGACAGATGTATAATGACACGTATCCACCACTACAGTTCTATAGAGAACACTGCCCCCCACCACCTGCCTAGTCCCCTGTTTCACAGGTTTATCCCTCTCTCTCCTCCAGTCCCTCACCTCTCACCTCCTATCCCAACACCTGGCACCATTAACCCTTTTATTGCCCATAATTTTACCTTTTCTAGAATATCACATATATTAATAGTAGTTGGAATTATACAACCCATAATAAGCTTTTTTAAATCAGCTTCTTTAACTTAGTAATATACCTTTAAGTTTCCTCCATGTCTTTTCACAGTTTAGTGGCTCACTTCTTTTATCCTTGAATACTACTCTATTGTCTGGAGGTAACACAATTTATCCATTCCCCTACCACAGGACATCTTGGTTGCTTCCAGGTTTGGGCAATTATGAATAAAGCTGTTATAAATATCTGTGTGCAGGTTTTTGTATGACAGTTAAGTTTTCAAGGAGAACAATTGNATCAGCTTCTTTAACTTAGTAATATACCTTTAAGTTTCCTCCATGTCTTTTCACAGTTTAGTGGCTCACTTCTTTTATCCTTGAATACTACTCTATTGTCTGGAGGTAACACAATTTATCCATTCCCCTACCACAGGACATCTTGGTTGCTTCCAGGTTTGGGCAATTATGAATAAAGCTGTTATAAATATCTGTGTGCAGGTTTTTGTATGACAGTTAAGTTTTCAAGGAGAACAATTGCTGGGTAAGTGCATGTTTAATTTTGTAAATAGTATTTTAAACTTAATTTTGCTTTGCATATTGTGTGTTTTAACGAAAGTCCTTAAGCTGTGCTGGGGATTTGCGATTATTTCAAGAGCAAGAGCCCCTTCAAATATAAAAGCCTAGTTCTCCAGCCTCCTTCCTGTCCTCACCTCTTCGCCATTCTATCCTTCTCCACTCTCTGGGGACACAGAAAATCTGACCTCAGGCCCACCAAGCTAGGGTTCAGTGCCAACACCTGGTTCATACCTTCTCCGGGACAGGGAAGTAATTGCACAGCTTTTTTGTTACCATGCAGCACGTGGAATCTTAGTTCCCTGAACTCACACCCTCTGTGTGGAAGCTTAGACTCATAAACACTGGGCCACCAGGAAAGTCCCAACTGTTTGGCTTTTACAGGCAGTTAAAATTCGGCTGCTGCTCAGAGTACACAAAGATGTCATTTACGTCAAGCCAAATTGTTTAGAAAGTTAATAGGATTTGCAGCAAACTTTTGGAATAATTCTGAAATATAATTGAACTAGTTGTACACATATGATTAGGTTCTTCAATATGAATATATTTCATTTCTTTCTCTTCCCTGAATGTTGTTTCCTTATTGAACTGCTCCTTCATCTTCTTGATACACATATTTCTACTTTGGAAAATCACACTCATATTTTATTAGCTCAGCAGGGCAGGAGGTAGGCCTTGTTTGTCTTTGTAATGCCTATGTAAATATTTATTGAGTGAATATTTTGGAGAAAACGATCTTGTTTTTCCCTCCAGTTTGAAAATGTCTTTCTACAAGAGTCAGTCTTTACAGATCTGTACCCATGAGCATCGTTGCAATGTCATTCACATACTGATTTAACATGTATTTAAATGTGCTCTTTTCCCCCCCAGGTCACAGAGGGAGATCATCAAGGGCATGAGTTCAACCTCAAGGGCTGTCTCTCAGGGTCCAAGCCCCCAAGTCTTAGGCCTTTCTCATGAGGGTCTGGATGAGCCTGTTGCTGCTGCTGGCAGGTCCTTTACACACAGTCCCTTGGGGCCAAACGGAGGCCAGCTGCTCCTGGCCCCCCTGAGGACCTCTGTGNGATCCAACCAGTCCATCCTGAAGGAAATCAGTCCTGAATAGTCATTGGAAGGACTGATGTTAAAGCTGAAACTTCAATACTTCGGCCACATGATGTGAAGAACTGACTCATTGGAAAAGACTCTGATGCTGGGAAAGATTGAAGGCAGGAGAAGGGGACGACAGAGGATGAGATGGTTGAATGGCATCACCAACTCGATGCACATGAATTTGAGCAAGCTCCAAGAGTTGGTGATGAACAGGGAAGCCAGGCGTGCTGCAGTCCATGGGGCCGCAAAGAGTTGGACACTACTGAGTGACTGAACTGAACTGGGTAAAGAATCTGCCTGCAATGCAGGAGATCCAGTTTCAATCCCCAGTTCAGGAAGATTCCCCCTGANGGTGATGAACAGGGAAGCCAGGCGTGCTGCAGTCCATGGGGCCGCAAAGAGTTGGACACTACTGAGTGACTGAACTGAACTGGGTAAAGAATCTGCCTGCAATGCAGGAGATCCAGTTTCAATCCCCAGTTCAGGAAGATTCCCCCTGAAGAAGGGCATGGCAACCCACTCCAGTATTCTTGCCTGAAGAATCCCATGGACAGAGGAGCCTGGCAGGCCACAGTCCATGGGATGGCAAAGCATCGGACATGGCTGAGGGACTAACCCATTCACTGGGTCCTTCCAGTGAAGAAATAGACCCTAATTTCCCGAGAGCATTTTGAGTGAACGTCACACTCAAAGTCTCTCCTGTCCCAGGTATGGTCCAAGAAGAGCCCTGCTCACTGAGACTCTCCTCTTCACTTGGGAGAGGGACCACTCACCCTTCCCTGCTTTACTCAAAGGTCCAGCTTCTAGGGGCCCAGGTCTTGACCCTCAGCTCCAGGGTCCTCTACCCCTTTCCCCAGAAGCCCTAGGAGAGAGCCCTCATGAAAAGTAATGTTTCTTTGGCCCTCCTCCCATCACAAAATTCCTGTGGTGGGCATGCTGATTGGCCCTGTCTTAGTGACGGGGGCTGAATCCCTGAATGACTGGACCACCAAATGCATTGTCTCAGATACCATGGAAGTGTATTTCTAGATCACATAGCATGCAGCAGGATGTTCCAAGTCAACAGGGGCTCTAAGCCACATGACCTAGAAGTGACCTGGGCTTCTTCCAGCTGTGGCTCCAACATCCCCAAGACCCGGGGCCCATGAAAGGGGAACAGAAAATAAAGAATGCATGCCGCTCTCTCAGAGGCATCTCATGCTGCTATGACTGGAACTCAGTGTTACGGGCACCCCCGCCTGCAGAAGGGGCTGGGAAATACTGCCTACCTCTCACCCAGTGAGAAGGAGAGAGATGTGGATTTTGGTGGGAAGCCCACACCCCTGCCACAGTCCCCATTCCTCCTAAGTCTACCCTCCTTCACCTTCTTGCTCTCACTCCATTTGTCACCATTAGCATGTGACATGGGGGGGGGAGGGGTTCCTGGTGGCTCAGTGGTAAAGAATCTGCCTGCCATTGCAGGAGATGTGGGTTTGATACTGGAAGACCCCCTAGAGCAAGAAATGGCAACCTATTCTGGTATTCTTGCCTGGGAAATCACATTGACAGAGGAACATTGAAGGCTACAGTCCATGGGGTTGCAAAAGAGTGGGACTTGACTTGGCGACTAAATGACAGCAAGCACGTGACAAATGGAAAATTGTACAACCAGAAACTAGTACAATCAGCAGTCAGCCACCTACTGCTTCCAAGGGGCAGGTAATAGAATCTTCTCCCCAGTCATTGCTGTCTCAGCAACACACATGCCATAGCCCAGCACTGGTCTGCATTAGCATTCTCAGAATTTTATTTTGTTTGTTTTAAAATTTATTGTTTGTGCTGTTACTATCTGCAGGCCTCACTGATGTGTACCAGCTCCAGGGGAAATAAAAACCAAACACAAATGTGTTTCAGAGCATTGAGCTCAGCATCAGTTTTGGGATGTTAATCCTTGGATACATTCTCAGGATCCCATTCAGACACATTTGCCTTACTGATACTGTTCATGGAAAACCAGACTAGACTTGGGGTCACAGCCCTTGACACAGAGTCCTGCAGCCTCCACCCCCACTCCAGCTGAGGCTGCTTCTTCCCACCTCCCAAGGAACAGGAGAGGTCCAGTCAATTTAGGAGAGGACTGGACATTTATTGGGTGCCCTTGGAATAATGTGTGCTTTCGACTTAGAGATGGAGGAGGGTGAAGGGGGAACGCAGTGTGACATGTCCAGAAACCCTAGTGGTCCATGGGAATTTGGCCAACTGGAGGCTGGGTTTAGTTCAGTTCAGTTCAGTCACTTAGTCGTGTCCGACTCTGCAGCACACCAGGCTTCCCCATCCATCACCAACTCCAGGAGATTACTCAAACTCATGTCCATTGAGTCAGTGATGCCATCCAACCATCTCTGTAATCCCCTTCTCCTCCCACCTTCAGTCTTTCCCAGCATCAGGATCTTTTCCAATGAGTCAGTTCTTCACATCAGGTGGCCAAAGTATTGGAGCTTCAGCTTCAGCATCAGTCTTTCCAATGAATATTCAAGACTGATCTCACATCCATATGTGACCACTGGAAAAACCATAGCCTTGACTAGATGGACCTTTTTGGCTAAGTAATGTCTCTGCTTTTTAATATGCTGTCTAGGTTGGTCACAGGTTTTCTTCCAAGGAGCAAGCGTCTTTTTATTTCATGGCTGCAGTCACCATTTGCCGTTCAGTTCAGTCGCTCAGGTCTGACTCTTTGAGACCCCATGAACTGCAGCACGCCAGGCCTCCCTGTCCATCACCAAGTCCCAGAGTTCACTCAAACTCACATCCATTGAGTCAGTGATGCCATTCAGCCATCTCATCCCCTGTTGTCCCCTTTTCCTCCTGCACCCAATCCCTCCCAGCATCAGAGTCTTTTCCAATGAGTCAACTCTTCGAATGAGGTGGCCAGAGTACTGGAGTTTCAGCTTTAGCATCAGTCCTTCCAAAGAACACCCAGCCTGATCTCCTTCAGAATGGACTGGTTGGATCTCCTTGCAATCCAAGGGACTCTCAAGAGTCTTCTCCAACAGCAAAGTTTAAAAGCATCAATTCTTTGGCGCTCAGCTTTCTTCACAGTCCAACTCTCACATCCATACATGACCACAGGAAAACCCATAACCTTGACTAGACTGATCTTTGTTGGCAAAGTAATTGGGTGAGACTCACTAAATTTTTTTTTTTTGGTCATGTTTTCTCTAGTTGTTCAAACTGTGAGGACATCCCAGGCAGGGCCCTGTCTCTTATACACATCTACCTTCTTGCTCTCACTCCATTTGTCACCATTAGCATGTGACATGGTGGGGGGAGGGGTTCCTGGTGGCTCAGTGGTAAAGAATCTGCCTGCCATTGCAGGAGATGTGGGTTTGATACTGGAAGACCCCCTAGAGCAAGAAATGGCAACCTATTCTGGTATTCTTGCCTGGGAAATCACATTGACAGAGGAACATTGAAGGCTACAGTCCATGGGGTTGCAAAAGAGTGGGACTTGACTTGGCGACTAAATGACAGCAAGCACGTGACAAATGGAAAATTGTACAACCAGAAACTAGTACAATCAGCAGTCAGCCACCTACTGCTTCCAAGGGGCAGGTAATAGAATCTTCTCCCCAGTCATTGCTGTCTCAGCAACACACATGCCATAGCCCAGCACTGGTCTGCATTAGCATTCTCAGAATTTTATTTTGTTTGTTTTAAAATTTATTGTTTGTGCTGTTACTATCTGCAGGCCTCACTGATGTGTACCAGCTCCAGGGGAAATAAAAACCAAACACAAATGTGTTTCAGAGCATTGAGCTCAGCATCAGTTTTGGGATGTTAATCCTTGGATACATTCTCAGGATCCCATTCAGACACATTTGCCTTACTGATACTGTTCATGGAAAACCAGACTAGACTTGGGGTCACAGCCCTTGACACAGAGTCCTGCAGCCTCCACCCCCACTCCAGCTGAGGCTGCTTCTTCCCACCTCCCAAGGAACAGGAGAGGTCCAGTCAATTTAGGAGAGGACTGGACATTTATTGGGTGCCCTTGGAATAATGTGTGCTTTCGACTTAGAGATGGAGGAGGGTGAAGGGGGAACGCAGTGTGACATGTCCAGAAACCCTAGTGGTCCATGGGAATTTGGCCAACTGGAGGCTGGGTTTAGTTCAGTTCAGTTCAGTCACTTAGTCGTGTCCGACTCTGCAGCACACCAGGCTTCCCCATCCATCACCAACTCCAGGAGATTACTCAAACTCATGTCCATTGAGTCAGTGATGCCATCCAACCATCTCTGTAATCCCCTTCTCCTCCCACCTTCAGTCTTTCCCAGCATCAGGATCTTTTCCAATGAGTCAGTTCTTCACATCAGGTGGCCAAAGTATTGGAGCTTCAGCTTCAGCATCAGTCTTTCCAATGAATATTCAAGACTGATCTCACATCCATATGTGACCACTGGAAAAACCATAGCCTTGACTAGATGGACCTTTTTGGCTAAGTAATGTCTCTGCTTTTTAATATGCTGTCTAGGTTGGTCACAGGTTTTCTTCCAAGGAGCAAGCGTCTTTTTATTTCATGGCTGCAGTCACCATTTGCCGTTCAGTTCAGTCGCTCAGGTCTGACTCTTTGAGACCCCATGAACTGCAGCACGCCAGGCCTCCCTGTCCATCACCAAGTCCCAGAGTTCACTCAAACTCACATCCATTGAGTCAGTGATGCCATTCAGCCATCTCATCCCCTGTTGTCCCCTTTTCCTCCTGCACCCAATCCCTCCCAGCATCAGAGTCTTTTCCAATGAGTCAACTCTTCGAATGAGGTGGCCAGAGTACTGGAGTTTCAGCTTTAGCATCAGTCCTTCCAAAGAACACCCAGCCTGATCTCCTTCAGAATGGACTGGTTGGATCTCCTTTCAATCCAAGGGACTCTCAAGAGTCTTCTCCAACAGCAAAGTTTAAAAGCATCAGTTCTTTGGCGCTCAGCTTTCTTCACAGTCCAACTCTCACATCCATACATGACCACAGGAAAACCCATAACCTTGACTAGACTGATCTTTGTTGGCAAAGTAATTGGGTGAGACTCACTAAATTTTTTTTTTTTGGTCATGTTTTCTCTAGTTGTTCAAACTGTGAGGACATCCCAGGCAGGGCCCTGTCTCTTATACACATCTACCTTCTTGCTCTCACTCCATTTGTCACCATTAGCATGTGACATGGTGGGGGGAGGGGTTCCTGGTGGCTCAGTGGTAAAGAATCTGCCTGCCATTGCAGGAGATGTGGGTTTGATACTGGAAGACCCCCTAGAGCAAGAAATGGCAACCTATTCTGGTATTCTTGCCTGGGAAATCACATTGACAGAGGAACATTGAAGGCTACAGTCCATGGGGTTGCAAAAGAGTGGGACTTGACTTGGCGACTAAATGACAGCAAGCACGTGACAAATGGAAAATTGTACAACCAGAAACTAGTACAATCAGCAGTCAGCCACCTACTGCTTCCAAGGGGCAGGTAATAGAATCTTCTCCCCAGTCATTGCTGTCTCAGCAACACACATGCCATAGCCCAGCACTGGTCTGCATTAGCATTCTCAGAATTTTATTTTGTTTGTTTTAAAATTTATTGTTTGTGCTGTTACTATCTGCAGGCCTCACTGATGTGTACCAGCTCCAGGGGAAATAAAAACCAAACACAAATGTGTTTCAGAGCATTGAGCTCAGCATCAGTTTTGGGATGTTAATCCTTGGATACATTCTCAGGATCCCATTCAGACACATTTGCCTTACTGATACTGTTCATGGAAAACCAGACTAGACTTGGGGTCACAGCCCTTGACACAGAGTCCTGCAGCCTCCACCCCCACTCCAGCTGAGGCTGCTTCTTCCCACCTCCCAAGGAACAGGAGAGGTCCAGTCAATTTAGGAGAGGACTGGACATTTATTGGGTGCCCTTGGAATAATGTGTGCTTTCGACTTAGAGATGGAGGAGGGTGAAGGGGGAACGCAGTGTGACATGTCCAGAAACCCTAGTGGTCCATGGGAATTTGGCCAACTGGAGGCTGGGTTTAGTTCAGTTCAGTTCAGTCACTTAGTCGTGTCCGACTCTGCAGCACACCAGGCTTCCCCATCCATCACCAACTCCAGGAGATTACTCAAACTCATGTCCATTGAGTCAGTGATGCCATCCAACCATCTCTGTAATCCCCTTCTCCTCCCACCTTCAGTCTTTCCCAGCATCAGGATCTTTTCCAATGAGTCAGTTCTTCACATCAGGTGGCCAAAGTATTGGAGCTTCAGCTTCAGCATCAGTCTTTCCAATGAATATTCAAGACTGATCTCACATCCATATGTGACCACTGGAAAAACCATAGCCTTGACTAGATGGACCTTTTTGGCTAAGTAATGTCTCTGCTTTTTAATATGCTGTCTAGGTTGGTCACAGGTTTTCTTCCAAGGAGCAAGCGTCTTTTTATTTCATGGCTGCAGTCACCATTTGCCGTTCAGTTCAGTNGAAGAATTGATGCTTTTGAACTGTGATGTTGGAGAACTCTTGAGAATCCCTTGGACTGTAAGGAGATCCAAACAGTCCTTCCTAATGGAAATCAGTCCTGAATATTCATTGGAAGGACTGATATTGAAACTGAAACTCCAAAACTTTGGCCATCTGATGTGAAGAGCTGACTCACTGGAAAAGACCCTGATGCTGGGAAAGATTGAAGGTGGGAGGAGAAGGGGTCAACAGAGGATGAGATGGTTGGATGGCATCACTGACTCAATGGACATGAGTAAGCTCCAGGAGTTGGTGATGGATGGGGAGGCCTGGTGTTCTGCAGTCCATGGGGCCACAAAGAGTTGTACATGACTGAGAGACTGAACTGACCGAACTGACTGACCTCGGCTTGAGTAGCTATTGTGGAAACTGCCCAACTCAGATGGGACTCAGACCCAGCCAGAACCCAGATTGGGGCTTGATCCAATGGATTGTGACTCAAACTCACTGTCTCTAATTGAAATCGCATACTGGTCTCAGGACTTAAAGAAGCTGAGATTCTTTATGTGTCAGTGCAGAAGGAATTCAGTGAGAGGCAAAGTGATAGGTTAAAAGTATATTTATTTAGAGAGATAACAGAATATGTTATCTACAGATATGTTATCTACAGAATATGTAGAATATGTTATCTACAGAATATGGTCTGTCTCAAAAGGTGAAAGCAGCCCTGAAACAAGGGGTGGTTAGTTTTTATAGGCTGAGTAATTTTATAGGCTAATGAGTGGGCTTCCCTGGTGGCTCAGATGGTAAAGTGTCTGCCTGCAATGCGGGAGACCCAGGTTCGATTCCTGGGTCAGGAAGATCCATTGGAGAAGGAAATGGCAATCCACTTCATCACTCTTGCCTGGAAAATCCCATGGATGGAGGAGCCTGATAGGTATAGTCCATGGGGTCGCAAAGAGTCAGACACGACTGAGTAACTTCAGACTTCAGAATGAGTGGGAGGATCATTCTAACTAGATTATTCTAACTATTTCAAGGAAGGGGCAAGGATTTCCAGGAATCAGACCACCACCCATTTCTTGGCCTTTTATGGTTGGCCTCTGTTGTGACATGGGTTTGTGTGTCATTCAGCATGCTAATGCATTACAATGAGTGTATAATAAGGCTCAAGGTCCACTGGAAGTCCAACCTTATGCCATCTTGAGCCTAATGCATTCTAAGAGGGTTATATCCTATTCACAACAGCTTCTTTTAAAGGTTGTGCTCTGCCCTCTTCTCTCCTATTTCATTACCAGGTCCAGGTGAGTGGGCCTTAAGCAGAGTCCTCTGTGAAGAGAAGTCACTCAGTCATGTCTGACTCTTTGCAACCCTATGGACTGTAGCCCTGCCAAGCCCCTCTATCCATGAGATTTTCCAGGCAAGAATACTGGAATGGGTTGCCATTTCATTCTCCAGGGGATCTTCCTGACCCAGGGTTCAAACCCTGGGTCTCCCACACTCCAGGCAGAATCTTTACCATCTGAGCCACCAGGGAAGCCCTAGAGTCCTCTACTGGAGTAAAACCCCTAGATTTTCTGCAAGATGAAACTATTGAAATTGTGTCAGAAACAATAAACTGCCCCTCTTCATTAGTTAATAGAAACTTTCAGCCACAAATTTAGCCCCAAAGGGTGGGAAGCATACTTACCTTGCACTGGTAGAGAGCGTAGGAATACCAGGTGAATGCACTTTCTAGCATGTGTGCAGTGAATCCACTCGCTAGAGTGTGTGTGTGCATATTCAGTCATGCCCAACTCTTTGCCACTCCACCGCCTGTAGCCCAAGGTCCTCTGTCCATGGAATTTTCCAAG
>SJYW01009576.1:3660-18278 GCA_006410735.1 Raphicerus campestris | reverse complement strand
AAAAATAAAGCAAGGGACATCACTACAGACCCCATGGACATTAATAGGACAATAAAGGAATACTATACAACCGTATGCCCACAAATTTGATAGCCTACCTGAAATGGATGGATTCCTGGGGTTCGGAATTGGGAACACATGTACACCCATAGCGGATTCATGTTGATGTATGGCAAAACCAATATAGTATTGTAAAGTAAAATAAAAAATAAAAAAAAGAAAAACACAATCTACCAAAACTCACAGAAGAAAGACTCAATATGAATATGTATACTGAATATGCATTTTAACAAAACTATATCAGTAATAATAACCTTTCAAAACAGAAAGCACCAGGCTCCAATGAGTTAACTGGTGAATTCTACCCAACATTTAAGGAAGAAATCATACCAATTCTCTACAATCTTATTCAGAGGATAGAAGAGGGACTACTTCCTAACTCATTCTATGATGTCAGCATTGCTCTAATACCAAAACCAGACAAAGATGTTACAAGAAAAGGAAACTACAGACCAATATCTCTTGTGAACATAGTTGAAAAACCCTCAACAAAATGTTAGCAAATAGAATCTTAAGAAGGCATTAAAAATTATATACCATGTCCATGTGGAATTTATTCGAGATATGCGAGATATGTAATTCATAACATGAACAGAGTAAAAAAAGAAAAATCACGATCATTTCTGTAGATGCAGAAAAAGCATTTGATGAAACAACAGCCATTCATGATAAAAATTCAGTTAACTAAAAACAGAGAACTTTCTCAACTTGTTAAGATGTACAATAATTCTACAACTAATAGCATACTTGAAACTTTCCCACAAAGATACTTGAAGCTGTCCCACTAAAATCAGGTATGAGGCAAGAATGTCCCTTCTCACCATTTCTTTTCAACATTACACTTGAAGTTCTTGCTAATCCACTAAGAAAAGTAAGTAAAATGTATATAGATCAGGAAGGAAGATATAAAACTGTCTTTGTTTGCAGATAGACATGTCTACATAGAAAATCTAAAAGAATTTAAAAAAAATCCTCTGGAACCTAGAAGCAATTATAGCAAGGTTATAGGATACAAAGTTAATATACAAATGTGAATTGCTTTCCTATTTACCAACAATGAACAAGTGGAACTTGAAATTAAAAACACAGTATTTATTTATGTTCCCTGGTGGCTCAGATGGTAAAGAATCTGCCTGCAATGCTGGAGACCTGGGTTTGATCCCTGGGTTGGGAAGATCCCCTGGAGGAGGGCATAGCAATCCACTCCAGTATTCTTGCCTAGAGAATCCCCATGGAAAGAGGATCCTGGTGGGCTACAGTCCATAGAGTTGCAAAGAGTTGGACATGACTGAGCAACACACACATTTATATTAGCATCCCTTAAAATGAAATATCTAAGTATAAATCTAATAAAATATGCTTTATTATTTTATCTATACAAGATTTTATAAAATCTATACAAGATCTATATAAGAAGAACTACAAAGCTCTAATGAAAGAAATCAAAGAACTAAATAAATGGAGAGATAGTCCCTGTTCATGACTTAATATTAAGATGTCATTTCTCCCCCAAGTTTACTTATAGATTCATTTTTCACAGTTCAGTACTCAGAACTCAGGTACCCTAACTCCAGATCCAGTGGTCTGCCAATCTAGCACTCTGCTGATTCTATATCCTAGATGTGCCTGCCCCTTGATTTCCAAATGCTGTAGTCAGGTTAGGTTGTATGTGAGGTCTTAATCGAGCTAGGATGCAGGGTGATGGAAGCAGCAGAAAGACAGCGCTTGTAGCCTAAGCACCAAGATGTGTATAAGAGACAGGGAGCTGGGAGGGGGCTTTGGCATGGGGAGATCGTGTACACCTGTGGATGATTCATGTCAATATATGGCAAAACCAACACAGTACTGTAAAGTAGAATAAAGTATTAAAAGGAAAAAAAAAAAAAATGAACAGGGTGACAAAAAAAAATAAAGCAAGGGACATCACTACAGACCCCATGGACATTAATAGGACAATAAAGGAATACTATACAACCGTATGCCCACAAATTTGATAGCCTACCTGAAATGGATGGATTCCTGGGGTTCGGAATTGGGAACACATGTACACCCATAGCGGATTCATGTTGATGTATGGCAAAACCAATATAGTATTGTAAAGTAAAATAAAAAATAAAAAAAAGAAAAACACAATCTACCAAAACTCACAGAAGAAAGACTCAATATGAATATGTATACTGAATATGCATTTTAACAAAACTATATCAGTAATAATAACCTTTCAAAACAGAAAGCACCAGGCTCCAATGAGTTAACTGGTGAATTCTACCCAACATTTAAGGAAGAAATCATACCAATTCTCTACAATCTTATTCAGAGGATAGAAGAGGGACTACTTCCTAACTCATTCTATGATGTCAGCATTGCTCTAATACCAAAACCAGACAAAGATGTTACAAGAAAAGGAAACTACAGACCAATATCTCTTGTGAACATAGTTGAAAAACCCTCAACAAAATGTTAGCAAATAGAATCTTAAGAAGGCATTAAAAATTATATACCATGTCCATGTGGAATTTATTCGAGATATGCGAGATATGTAATTCATAACATGAACAGTAAAAAAAGAAAAATCACGATCATTTCTGTAGATGCAGAAAAAGCATTTGATGAAACAACAGCCATTCATGATAAAAATTCAGTTAACTAAAAACAGAGAACTTTCTCAACTTGTTAAGATGTACAATAATTCTACAACTAATAGCATACTTGAAACTTTCCCACAAAGATACTTGAAGCTGTCCCACTAAAATCAGGTATGAGGCAAGAATGTCCCTTCTCACCATTTCTTTTCAACATTACACTTGAAGTTCTTGCTAATCCACTAAGAAAAGTAAGTAAAATGTATATAGATCAGGAAGGAAGATATAAAACTGTCTTTGTTTGCAGATAGACATGTCTACACAGAAAATCTATAAGAATTAAAAAAAAAATCCTCTGGAACCTAGAAGCAATTATAGCAAGGTTATAGGATACAAAGTTAATATACAAATGTGAATTGCTTTCCTATTTACCAACAATGAACAAGTGGAACTTGAAATTAAAAACACAGTATTTATTTATGTTCCCTGGTGGCTCAGATGGTAAAGAATCTGCCTGCAATGCTGGAGACCTGGGTTTGATCCCTGGGTTGGGAAGATCCCCTGGAGGAGGGCATAGCAATCCACTCCAGTATTCTTGCCTAGAGAATCCCCATGGAAAGAGGATCCTGGTGGGCTACAGTCCATAGAGTTGCAAAGAGTTGGACATGACTGAGCAACACACACATTTATATTAGCATC
The DNA here is from genome assembly GCA_006410735.1 of Raphicerus campestris. Classification (NCBI taxonomy): domain Eukaryota; kingdom Metazoa; phylum Chordata; class Mammalia; order Artiodactyla; family Bovidae; genus Raphicerus; species Raphicerus campestris. Next base: position 14,937 of record SJYW01009576.1, on the reverse strand, counting down.
CCTTAAAATGAAATATCTAAGTATAAATCTAATAAAATATGCTTTATTATTTTATCTATACAAGATTTTATAAAATCTATACAAGATCTATATAAGAAGAACTACAAAGCTCTAATGAAAGAAATCAAAGAACTAAATAAATGGAGAGATAGTCCCTGTTCATGACTTAATATTAAGATGTCATTTCTCCCCCAAGTTTACTTATAGATTCATTTTTCACAGTTCAGTACTCAGAACTCAGGTACCCTAACTCCAGATCCAGTGGTCTGCCAATCTAGCACTCTGCTGATTCTATATCCTAGATGTGCCTGCCCCTTGATTTCCAAATGCTGTAGTCAGGTTAGGTTGTATGTGAGGTCTTAATCGAGCTAGGATGCAGGGTGATGGAAGCAGCAGAAAGACAGCGCTTGTAGCCTAAGCACCAAGCAGGATGCTTTGATGTGATGAGACAAATTTAGACAGAGGGTTCTTAGGAGAGTTAGATTTCCTAACTCTGTGAGCTGTGATTTCATCAAATGTACAGTTTTGGCTGAAAATGTACATTATGAGGAATCCTGTACAGAAATGTCATGTAGTGTTTAAACCAAAGACTGTTGGGTTTCATGTGGGCAACTGGTTATTTTGAAGTCATTGGCTTTCCTCTTCATGTTGACTGCAAGATAACTTAGAGATGGATGCTTAAGCTCAATCCCTGCAGCTCTGAACTCACAGAATTCACTCAGTCCTAACATTCCTCTATTATAGCACTTATAATACTATACTGTAATGATTCATGTGTCCCTTCTTCATCACACTGTGAGGTCTTCAAGGAAAAAAAGCATGCCTTTGAATCCATAATGTATAGGACTGGACCAATGACTATTCTCAGTTATTAATAGCTCCCCACTGAAACTCATGGTTGTCTAGCATCTTGAAAAGACTGGCTCAGTCACCAGGTATCCTTCAGGCACCTCCCACTCAAGAGGGCGGACAGCGTCCCCTGGAGCTGGTCAATCTGAAGAAAGTGCTTCCCTTTCATTGCAGGTGTGCTTGCTGCCTCTGGGGAGAAGAACAGAAGAAAAGGAAAGGGTTTGCTCATGAGCTGCCTTCTTTCCAAAATCAGCAATGGTTTTTCCACCTAGCTTCACTTTAGGGTGGATCATGCTTGATATTCAGGAGTTTTCATCAGGAAAAGAAAAAAGATATGAAAGTCCCTCATGGCACCTTTTGGGAGCTGTCATGCATGAATTTGACAAACGTTATCTAAACCTCCTTGATAAAGCACTATGCTATTTCTTTATGGAGCAAACACTTTTAAGGTAAATCTCTGGTTAACAGACTCTTATCTGTTTAACCAAGCCTGTCCATTCCACTAAGAAAATATACTGATTGATGTCCAGTAAACACTGAGTCCTCAGGACCATTCATTGACTACCTAGTACACCAAGTACTAGTATGTAGGACACTACAGCCCTGAGTTAGCTGGTTTGCAGGAAACAATTGGGCCTATTTCCAACCTTTCTTATGCCAGTTAGACTTTTTCATGTAATCACCTGATTCATCAAGTTTATCAAAACACATCATAAATCAATGAAATATGAATATAGAAAGAGAATTTTTGATGAAAATTAATGAGTGCTTAAAAGGGCAATAAAAGCTAGTCTCAAGATTATTGTAATTTAATTAGGAATGATCCTGACAACTATACAAAACTGAAAAAAAATTAGCAATATTGAAAAACATCATCAAGCAGAATGCTATACACATGATGTTAAGATCTCTAATAAATACAATGGTAAATCATAGACAAGGCTGAATGGATGTGCTCTCTGCAAAAAAGACTAGAACAACATTTTATGACCATAGTCTAAGGAAGGTCCTTCTTGCTCCTTTATTTTGATGAATGAATTCTGGGTTAAAATAAAATATTTCCATTATAAATGTATCCTTTTTTATAATTGCCCTTTAACAGACTGTTGCAATTAACCTATCTATTTCTACTACTCAACGATATCACTAAACAGGCTTCTCATGGCAGAGTCACTCAGTATTCTTCTGTTCTTTCCATAAATAATAACTGAACATCTTCAATGTTCTAGTCCCTGTGCCAGGCACTAGAGATTCAAAGACAACATATTCATCTTCAAGGAACTCACAGTCTGTGGAAGGAAGGAGCCTAGTGTGGGACAGACTGCTACACAATGTGATCCACGTGATCACAGAGTTGTTTGGGAGTCAAGGGTCCTCAGAAAAAGGATCATTTAAAAATTCCATCTTTTCTCATTTACAATTTATTATCAAAAATAATAAAATACTTAGGAATGAACTTAAGACAATAAAAGATGTGTACACTTAAAACTACAAAGCATTGATGAAGAAATTTAAAAGTATCCAAATTAAAGGAAAGACATTTTCTGCTCAGGAATTGGAAAAGTTAATATTGTTAAAATGTCCATGGTATTCAAGGAGATCTATAGATTTGATTCACTCTCCAGCAAAATACAAATAGCATTTTTTTTTTGTTGCAGAAATAGGAAAACAATCTTCTTAAATCCGTGTAGGTCCAAAAAGACTCTGAATAATCAAAGCAATATTTAGAAAGTAGAACAAATCTGGAGGCAACCCACTTCCTAACTTCAAAATATACTATGCAAATACAATAGCAAAACAGTATAAACTGCTTCAATCCTGAAGAAGGATGTCATACCCAACCACCCAGGAAAAGCATGGCAATATGAATCCAGGTGGCTCCCATGATTAACACCCTCAGGAAAAGGTCTATAATTGATTAAATCACTAGACTCACTATGCTGAATCTTCTGGCAGTCTTTAGTCCACACTGTGACATCACATCCAGGTACAATTCAAGAAAGCATTTTTAAGAAGGGTCCCTGCAGGTGCTAAGGCATAGGCATCGCACCTCTACTTATTCTCATTACCCTATATTCCAGCAGAGGAAGTCCTTGCCTCCAGCCAAGCCCACCTCAGCATCCAAATATCCTGGGATACACAGGAATATGGGCTTCAGTGGTAAAGAATCCTCCTGCCAAGGGATTCCATCCCTGGGTCGGGAAGATCCCCTGGAGAAGGAAATGACAATCCACTCCAGTACTCTTGCCTGGGAAATCTATGGACAGAGAAGCCTGGCAGACTACAGTCCATGGGATTGCAAAAGAGTCAGACATGACTTAGCAACTAAACAACAAAGAAAATGCAGGAATAGAGAACCTGCAAGTGCTAGGCTGGGAAGAGCACTGGACCTGGAGTCAGGGAATCCAGAGTCTCATGAGCAACTTGGGTCACAAGGCAACTCAAGCAGATAGTGAGGTAACAGGATTGCACCAGTCTGAGTTTTATGCCATTTGTTGTTGGGCACCTGTCTTCAGAATAAGGCAGTAGGGTTTGACTTCACCAAAGACAGAGAGGTAACTTCAGTTACAAGTCAGGCAGCCTCAGAAGTTCACATCTCTATACTTTGACTATAATCATGAGCACATACAGTCTCATCTGAAGCTGTATTTGGCAACTACCTGGTGGGCTTCCCTGGTGGCCCAGACAGTAAAGCATCTGCCTGCCTGCAATGAGGGAGATCTGGGTTCAATCCCTGGGTTGGGAAGATCCCCTGGAGAAGGAAATGCAACCCACTTCAGTACTTTTGCCTGGAAAATCCCATGGACAGAGGAGCCTGGTAGGTTACAGCCCATGCGGACACAACTGAGCGATTTCACCTTTTGGAATTCAGGAAGGTTGCTTGATGCTCTTTCTGTATGATGATAGGGTATGTATTAGACACCAATACTGTCAATATTTACCAATGCTAGCTATACAAATAGATGAGATTTGATTCTTGTTCTCTAGGAGCTTATAATAGAATGTGGAAGAAGGGCTCTTATACACACTTAACATACTGTTGTGACTGGCTCTGATTTCTTCCAGGATATGAACACAGAGAGGGATATGATCTCATTAATAAGGATGTACATGGTGGTGAGCGGATCAGGGAAGGCTTCCTAAAATACTTGGAGTTACAGTTGATGATTCTACAATTTACTAAGCAAGTAACCTGTGTCACTTTTGCCAACCACACCAATCTTTTAAGGTAGAGAAGGAAAGATCAATAGGATCTGGGCAAATGAAAATGGGATGAAAAGCAGTTCATAGTGGCATTGTTAATAAAAGCACAGAGGTTGGTTNGAAAACAATCTTCTTAAATCCGTGTAGGTCCAAAAAGACTCTGAATAATCAAAGCAATATTTAGAAAGTAGAACAAATCTGGAGGCAACCCACTTCCTAACTTCAAAATATACTATGCAAATACAATAGCAAAACAGTATAAACTGCTTCAATCCTGAAGAAGGATGTCATACCCAACCACCCAGGAAAAGCATGGCAATATGAATCCAGGTGGCTCCCATGATTAACACCCTCAGGAAAAGGTCTATAATTGATTAAATCACTAGACTCACTATGCTGAATCTTCTGGCAGTCTTTAGTCCACACTGTGACATCACATCCAGGTACAATTCAAGAAAGCATTTTTAAGAAGGGTCCCTGCAGGTGCTAAGGCATAGGCATCGCACCTCTACTTATTCTCATTACCCTATATTCCAGCAGAGGAAGTCCTTGCCTCCAGCCAAGCCCACCTCAGCATCCAAATATCCTGGGATACACAGGAATATGGGCTTCAGTGGTAAAGAATCCTCCTGCCAAGGGATTCCATCCCTGGGTCGGGAAGATCCCCTGGAGAAGGAAATGACAATCCACTCCAGTACTCTTGCCTGGGAAATCTATGGACAGAGAAGCCTGGCAGACTACAGTCCATGGGATTTCAAAAGAGTCAGACATGACTTAGCAACTAAACAACAAAGAAAATGCAGGAATAGAGAACCTGCAAGTGCTAGGCTGGGAAGAGCACTGGACCTGGAGTCAGGGAATCCAGAGTCTCATGAGCAACTTGGGTCACAAGGCAACTCAAGCAGATAGTGAGGTAACAGGATTGCACCAGTCTGAGTTTTATGCCATTTGTTGTTGGGCACCTGTCTTCAGAATAAGGCAGTAGGGTTTGACTTCACCAAAGACAGAGAGGTAACTTCAGTTACAAGTCAGGCAGCCTCAGAAGTTCACATCTCTATACTTTGACTATAATCATGAGCACATACAGTCTCATCTGAAGCTGTATTTGGCAACTACCTGGTGGGCTTCCCTGGTGGCCCAGACAGTAAAGCATCTGCCTGCCTGCAATGAGGGAGATCTGGGTTCAATCCCTGGGTTGGGAAGATCCCCTGGAGAAGGAAATGCAACCCACTTCAGTACTTTTGCCTGGAAAATCCCATGGACAGAGGAGCCTGGTAGGTTACAGCCCATGCGGACACAACTGAGCGATTTCACCTTTTGGAATTCAGGAAGGTTGCTTGATGCTCTTTCTGTATGATGATAGGGTATGTATTAGACACCAATACTGTCAATATTTACCAATGCTAGCTATACAAATAGATGAGATTTGATTCTTGTTCTCTAGGAGCTTATAATAGAATGTGGAAGAAGGGCTCTTATACACACTTAACATACTGTTGTGACTGGCTCTGATTTCTTCCAGGATATGAACACAGAGAGGGATATGATCTCATTAATAAGGATGTACATGGTGGTGAGCGGATCAGGGAAGGCTTCCTAAAATACTTGGAGTTACAGTTGATGATTCTACAATTTACTAAGCAAGTAACCTGTGTCACTTTTGCCAACCACACCAATCTTTTAAGGTAGAGAAGGAAAGATCAATAGGATCTGGGCAAATGAAAATGGGATGAAAAGCAGTTCATAGTGGCATTGTTAATAAAAGCACAGAGGTTGGTTTAGAGAATGGTGATCAGTATGCAAACAAGGTTTATTCCCTGTGACACTCCAAGTATTTGGTCTTGGTTGCTAGATCCCTCTTAAGACAGGAATGCCATGAGCAATGAGCAATGCTTCTCACGATCCTGAAGGGATAAAGGTTGGAATAAGTTTTTCACAATCAGTTGGAGTCAACTCTACAATATTGTTAAGTCCGGAGAGAGCCAACAAAGTTATCCCAACAGGATAAACCATAAAAAGCAAGTCCTCCTCTTCTGATCTTCCTCCCTGGAATATGTCCAACCCTCCAGGGTCAGAAATCACAATCAGAAACAGTAGGAAGGCAGAACAAGGAGTAAGTTGGGGAGGGAAAGAGAGAAGCAACAGAGAGCACCCATTTCCCTACTGCAGTCTTCTCACCTGCAAGAGTCGAACTGGGAGCAAGGGAGATGGTTCATCTTTAAATTGAGTTTGATGTTTTATTCTTCATGCAAAAATTCAACTCTAAAAATTTTAACAACTTTGACATGGATGATGATGTAAGACTCGGTAAGCAATTAGAAATTTTCTATATAAATTCTGCATATCATCCTGTGCAAGCAAGTGAAGTTGCTTAGTCATGTCCGACTCTTTGCAACCCCATGGACTGTAACATACCAGGCTACTCCATCCATGGAATTTTCCAGGCAAGAATACTGGAGTGGTTTGCCGTTTCCTTCTCCAGGGGATCTTTCCGACCCAGGGATCGAACCCGGGTCTCCCTCATTGCAGGCAGATGCTTTACCATCTGAGCCACAGGGAAGCCCCATTTTTTAAAATGTAGTATCTATAGTATCTTGTCTTTTTATACAGTTCATGAGGTTCTCACAGCAGTATACTGGGGTGGCTTGCCATTCCCTCCTCCAGTGGATCATGTTTTGCCAGAATTCTCCACTATGACTTGTCTTGGGTGGCCCTACATAGCATGGCTCATAGCTTCATTGAGTTATGCAGCCCCTTCGCCATGACAAGGCAGTGATCTGTGAAGGGACTTCCTCTCCTCGGGCTCTAAAATCACTGTGGATAGTGACTGCAACTATGAAATCAGAAGATGATTGCTTTTTGGCAGGAAAGCTATGACAAACCTAGACAGTGTGTTGAAAAGCAGAGACATTACTCTGTCAACAAAGGTCTGTATAGTCAACACTATGGTCTTCCCAGTGGTCATGTATGGTTGTGAGAGCCGGACTGTAAAGAAGGCAGAGCATCAAAGAATTGATTCCTTTGAACTGTGGTACTGGAGAAGACTCCTGAGAGTCCCTTGGATTGCAAGGAGATCAACCCAGTCAATCTTACAAGAAATCAACCTTGAATATTCATTGGAAAGACTGATGCTGAATCTGAAGCTTCAGTATTTTGGCCACCTGATGTGAACAGCCAGCTCATTGGAAAAGACCCTGATGCTGGAAAAGATTGAGGGCAGAGGGAGAAGAGGGCATCAGAGGATGAGATGACTGGATGGCATCACCAGTGCAATGGACATGAACTTGGGCCAACTCCAGGAGATGGTGAGGAACAGGGAGGCCTGGCGTGCTGCAGTCCGTGGGGTCGCAGAGTCGGACATGACTGGGTGACAACAACATAGCATCTTGATATTTAGAGCAAAACTTCTGTTTTAATATCCTGTTACACACATGAAAGAATAACATATGTCACCTTTGGAAGTTCTGAAGAAATCGATGAAAGAAGAGAAACAGGTTTGAACCTCTAGTTGTATCTGTAACATTTTGTTCATTTTTAAGGAGAGATGGGAAAAACATGACAAAATTTTAAGGATATGCTTAATTTTAACAGTGAATTATGTGAATGCTTATTACATTATCTTCTAGCTGTACACTTGGCTTATAGACTTCTCCAGAGCATAACCCTGTCCTCACCGTGTCTTCAGTATCCACCTAGGGAGTCAGTCCTNTTTAAACATATGCTTAATTTTAACAGTGAATTATGTGAATGCTTATTACATTATCTTCTAGCTGTACACTTGGCTTATAGACTTCCCCAGAGCATAACTCTGTCCTCACCGTGTCTTCAGTATCCACCTAGGGAGTCAATCCAACAAACTAACCTTTTAGTTTTTTCACTTTTCTGAATTAATTATCGACTAATGAGTTGCAAAAAATAGTACAAAAAGTCCCTTTCACCCATCACCAAGCCTCTGCCAACAGTGACATCCTCATAAAGTACATTATCAAAACCAAGAAATTGATCATAGTATGATACAACTATCAACATTACAGATCTCACTTAGATTTCACCCACTTTTGCATGCACTCATTTTTCATGCCATTATATATAATTCTAGGGCATTTTATCATATCTTCTATTGTATAACCACCAACACTTTCATGATATGAAAGTCTTCACCACCAAAAAACTCCCTTCAGCTCTGTATTTATAGTCAAAAACACTCCATCCCCCTTCTCAAGCCCCTAGCAACCAGCAACCACTGATCCGTTCCCCATTTCGATAGTTCTGTCATTTCAGAAATGTTATATAAATGGAATTGTACAATGTCAAACCTTTTGATTTGGGTTTTTTTCACTGAGCATATGTCCTCCACCCAAGTGGTTGTATGTTTCAATAGTTTGATGTTGTTGTTTTTTTTCATTTTTGAATAGTATTCCATGGTATACATGTACTACATTTGGTTTCAATAGTCACAAGTGAAAGGATATCTAGTTTGTTTTCAGTTTCCTATTATAAATAAACCTGTCATGAACATTTCTATATAGGTTTCTATGTGAACATAAGTTTTCCATTTTCTAGGATAAATGCCAGGAATAGATTGCTGGGTTATATGGTTAAGTGTATGTTCAACTTTTAAGAAAATGCAAAAGAGTTTTCCAATGAGACTGTACCATTTTACATTCCCATCAGCAACACATGATATGTTAAGATTCAATTTTTCAAATCTTTATCAATATTTGAAACTATCTGTATTTTTTTATTTTAGCCATTCTAAGAAGTGTGTAGTGTGTGGTGGCAACATGGTTTTGATTTACATTTCCTAATGGTGAGGAATGCTCAACATCTTTTCATGCATTTACCTGCCTTCCACATGATGTGCCAAGTCTTTTGCCCTGATTGAATCTGATTCCTACTAACGCCATGCCTGTTGCCAGGAAGCTAAGTGTGGGTTTGAAGAACAACATCCAACCACACCCAGAGGTTTCATTTTCAGTGTGGGTCCACACACCTCAGGTATCCACTTGGCTCTGCTGATTATGTAACGTTTCCATAATTACCCTTCTCCAAGGGAAACATTTCACACCATCTCTCCCCTAAAACCTCCTCTTCACTCTTCTAACACTCACAGATGATGCTCTGCTGAAAACTTCTCCATCTCCTCACACCAAACCTACCAGCCAGTCTGCCTCTGAGCTCACTTCTCTGCCTTTCCTGCCATGCCAGGGAATAGTTCTACACACTCGTATCCGAAGCCATCCTTTCTACCCGTGTGCCAGCTCCCACCCCTGTCCTACACAGAAACAGTGTAGACAGTGATTACCTCTCCACCTGCCTCTGCGATGATCCTTCTCTACTGGATCATCTCCGCAACCACAAACATGGTCTTCCATCTCCTAACTTAAAGACCACCAGGTCTCCATTCCCCTCCATCCACAGCCTGTTCTCTCTGCTTGCCTTTATGGCGCATCTCTTTTCTCAATCTATTTCTCAATCTCTCTTCTCCTTCTCCTGCTCCATTTACTCTTCTACCCTCTCCTCCCTCTTCACATCTCTGTCTCACCCTCTTGGCCACATCATTAAATTTATTTTCCTTGTTCCAATATTTTATTTTTGAAGTAGCAATACATTTGTAGCTTAAAACAATTTTAAAGCATTCATTGAAAATGGTCATTCCATTCCAGGACTTCAGGCATTTGTGTCTTCTCCACAAAGACAAATACAGTTATTATGGTTATTAGTTTTTTTCATCTTTCCAAAGATATTTAAATGCTAAAACAATTATATATAGATATATTTTTATGAGAAGGAATACTATATATAATACATGTATTATACTATATGTACATATATGTATAATATATGCATTCCTTTTCAAACATACACATATTGTTCTGCACACTGTCTTTTCTTTTTAACTTGATATATCTTGGAGGTCCTTCCATATCAGGTTTGTTGTTTTCTTAATATGTGAAAAAAGAAAGTGAAAGTGAAGNTGTATTTTTTTATTTTAGCCATTCTAAGAAGTGTGTAGTGTGTGGTGGCAACATGGTTTTGATTTACATTTCCTAATGGTGAGGAATGCTCAACATCTTTTCATGCATTTACCTGCCTTCCACATGATGTGCCAAGTCTTTTGCCCTGATTGAATCTGATTCCTACTAACGCCATGCCTGTTGCCAGGAAGCTAAGTGTGGGTTTGAAGAACAACATCCAACCACACCCAGAGGTTTCATTTTCAGTGTGGGTCCACACACCGCAGGTATCCACTTGGCTCTGCTGATTATGTAACGTTTCCATAATTACCCTTCTCCAAGGGAAACATTTCACACCATCTCTCCCCTAAAACCTCCTCTTCACTCTTCTAACACTCACAGATGATGCTCTGCTGAAAACTTCTCCATCTCCTCACACCAAATCTACCAGCCAGTCTGCCTCTGAGCTCACTTCTCTGCCTTTCCTGCCATGCCAGGGAATAGTTCTACACACTCGTATCCGAAGCCATCTTTTCTACCCGTGTGCCAGCTCCCACCCCTGTCCTACACAGAAACAGTGTAGACAGTGATTACCTCTCCACCTGCCTCTGCGATGATCCTTCTCTACTGGATTATCTCCGCAACCACAAACATGGTCTTCCATCTCCTAACTTAAAGACCACCAGGTCTCCACTCCCCTCCATCCACAGCCTGTTCTCTCTGCTTGCCTTTATGGCACATCTCTTTTCTCAATCTATTTCTCAATCTCTCTCCTCCTTCTCCTGCTCCATTTACTCTTCTACCCTCTCCTCCCTCTTCACATCTCTGTCTCACCCTCTTGGCTACATCATTAAATTTATTTTCCTTGTTCCAATATTTTATTTTTGAAATAGCAATACATTTGTAGCTTAAAACAATTTTAAAGCATTCATTGAAAATGGTCATTCCATTCCAGGCCTTCAGGCATTTGTGTCTTCTCCACAAAGACAAATACAGTTATTATGGTTATTAGTTTTTTTTCATCTTTCCAGAGATATTTAAATGCTAAAACAAGTATATATAGATATATTTTTTATGAGAAGGAATACTATATATAATACATATAGTATACTATATGTACATATATGTATAATATATGCATTCCTTTTCAAACATACACATATTGTTCTGCACACTGTCTTTTCTTTTTAACTTGATATATCTTGGAGGTCCTTCCATATCAGGTTTGTTGTTTTCTTAATATGTGAAAAAAGAAAGTGAAAGTGAA
>SJYW01009570.1:0-18729 GCA_006410735.1 Raphicerus campestris | reverse complement strand
CCAACTATGGAAACTGGATAGAATTTCCCTGAGAGGCCCTGCTTCCCTTCCCTTAACCCTCAGCTCACTGGTCACATTATCACATCTCATCTCATCTCTGCCTGAACATGGTATGCTGTCCAAACACTGCATCTAGTAGCTTCCAGGGAACAGCTGACCTCTCACACATGAATAGGGTGACCGTTCAGTCTGTACCCCAGTCTCTCTTCACGGTGAGTTAATAGGTCTATATCCTCAGAATCCAATAACCTCCACCAAGAGTGAGAAATGTAAACAAACAAATAAAGATAAATAAATAGCTACTGGGAATAGCATAGTGGTCCACCATCCTTTTAGGTAACACTGTGCTTAAGAGCCTGCTACCCTCCTCTGGCTCTGTCTGCANATCCAATAACCTCCACCAAGAGTGAGAAATGTAAACAAACAAATAAAGATAAATAAATAGCTACTGGGAATAGCATAGTGGTCCACCATCCTTTTAGGTAACACTGTGCTTAAGAGCCTGCTACCCTCCTCTGGCTCTGTCTGCAGCTCAACAGTTTCACAGAAGCTGCTCTGAAATCTGTCATCTGCAGAGCTCTTCATCCCTATTTGTGTAGTTAAGTGAGATTTTGTCATTTGGCAGAGATGTCACTATCATTTTTTCAACTACATCATTTACTTTCTCTTTACCTTTGTGCATTACTTTTTCATTCACTGCTTACTTTTACTTTCTAGGAATGTTGAACGAGTGGAAAGTTTGGATCTCTTGAAAAATTACTGAGGAAATACATTAACTATTCTATTCATTTACGTTTTCTGTTCCTGTTTTTGCAATAAACCTCAAAGCGGAAATAGAAAATATTGCAGGAGCATTAGCACAGCTTTTCAAACTGAAATACAAATGACAAAGAAGAGGTAGCAATATGAAAACTGTATAAAAGCACCTAAGGAAAACGTGGGTTGCTTGGACATGGCAGGACAATGGTCTGGGACAAGAAAGGCACATTCTAATCACTTGAACACTTGGACAGGAGCAGTGGTTACACTTTATTTTATTAATCTGAACTGAGAAAAACATCAGGGTTTAAGATGGAAATGTTGTAATCACAAATTCTGTTTAAATGTTCTAATTGTTGAAACATTTCTTCTGTATTGAGAATATTTCATTCTGTGTATCACAATTCAGATTGTATGCATGGAAAACAAAACAGAGAGGATTTTTGGAATGAATATGCCAATCTCAGTAAATAAATTTTCCATTATAATAGCAATTTCAAAAATTGACATTTTGAAAATCTTCAGCCATCATATAAAACAAAATCTCTATAACATCTATTGTTTCCCTGACATAAATTAACCACCTTTTTAGAGAACCAATTTGAGGCACAGTTACATCAAACCCCCTCAAAAAATACATATACGTATATAGTTGCATCAACATTCAAAGAACAAAGATCATGGCACACAGTCCCATCACTTCATGGCAAATAAATGGGGAAAAAGTGACAATGGTGTCAGATTTCATTTTCTTGGGGTCCAAACTTACTATGGACGGTGACTGCAGCCACAAAATTAAAAGACTTTTCTCCTTGGAAGAAATTATATGAGAAACCTGCTGCTGCTGCCTCTGCTGCTAAGTCGCTTCAGTCATGTCTGACTCTTTGCACCCCCATGGACGGCAGCCCACCAGGCTCCCCCATCCTTGGGATTCTCCAGGCAAGAACACTGGAGTGGGTTGTCAGTTCCTTCTCCAATGCATGAAAGTGAGAAGTGAAAGTGAAGTCCCTCAGTCTTGTTCGACTGTTCACGACCCCATGGACTGCAGCCAACCAGGCTCCTCTGTCCATGGTATTTTCCAGGCAAGAGTACTGGAGTGGGTTGCCATTGCCTTCTCCAATGAGAAACCTAGACAGTATGTTAAAAAACAGAGATACCATGTTGCCAACAAGGGTCTGTTTAGTCAAGAATATGGTTTTTCCAGTGGTCATGTGTGGATGTGATTTGGATCATAAAGAAAGTGAGTGCCGAAGAATTGATGTGTTTGAACTGTGGTACAGAAGAAGAGTCTTGCAAGTCCCTTGGACTGCAGGGAGATCAAACCAGTCACTCCTAAAGGACATGAACCCTGAATATGCATTGAAAGGACTGGTGCTGAAGCTGAAGCTCTAATACTTTGGCCACCTTTGAGAAGAAACCGACCCTTTGAAAATGACCCTGATGTTGTGGAAGATTGAGGGCAGGAGGAGAAGGGGTCAACAGAGGATGAGATGGTTGCTTGGCATCACTGACTCAATGGACATGAGTTTGAGCAAACATGGGAGATAGTGAAGTACAGGGACACCTGGCATGCTACAGTTCATGGGGTCACAGACAGTCAGATATAACTAAGCAACTGAACAAAAATATATACACATATATAAATACACACACTTTTACAATATATATTAAATAAGTATACACATGTGTGTTGCTACTTTAACATAAAAGGGTGAAGAGCAAATATTTATTGAATTGCTCCCTTATCCTCTATTATTTATTTTCCTGCACCATAAATGTTACCTCATCAGCAGGATAACAGTAAGACTAATTCAGTGACTGTTAGTGGTATTAATAGATTAAGCATAGTAATGTGTCAAATATTTTATATAGTGTTTCATCAATTGCGATTAATTTTATCTAACTCTTTGTGGATACAAAATTTTTTTTTTGTCCTCATACACAGCATGTGTGAGTTAGTTTTTGAAGATCATTATTAGGAAGACTGTGTTCAACTTTCCATTTCCAATATTTAGAAGATCAGGATGAGGCTCCTGGGCCTGGACAGAAATGAAAGACCGACTCATCATGTTTTCTTCAGTCATCNACATATACGTATATAGTTGCATCAACATTCAAAGAACAAAGATCATGGCACACAGTCCCATCACTTCATGGCAAATAAATGGGGAAAAAGTGACAATGGTGTCAGATTTCATTTTCTTGGGGTCCAAACTTACTATGGACGGTGACTGCAGCCACAAAATTAAAAGACTTTTCTCCTTGGAAGAAATTATATGAGAAACCTGCTGCTGCTGCCTCTGCTGCTAAGTCGCTTCAGTCATGTCTGACTCTTTGCACCCCCATGGACGGCAGCCCACCAGGCTCCCCCATCCTTGGGATTCTCCAGGCAAGAACACTGGAGTGGGTTGTCAGTTCCTTCTCCAATGCATGAAAGTGAGAAGTGAAAGTGAAGTCCCTCAGTCTTGTTCGACTGTTCACGACCCCATGGACTGCAGCCAACCAGGCTCCTCTGTCCATGGTATTTTCCAGGCAAGAGTACTGGAGTGGGTTGCCATTGCCTTCTCCAATGAGAAACCTAGACAGTATGTTAAAAAACAGAGATACCATGTTGCCAACAAGGGTCTGTTTAGTCAAGAATATGGTTTTTCCAGTGGTCATGTGTGGATGTGATTTGGATCATAAAGAAAGTGAGTGCCGAAGAATTGATGTGTTTGAACTGTGGTACAGAAGAAGAGTCTTGCAAGTCCCTTGGACTGCAGGGAGATCAAACCAGTCACTCCTAAAGGACATGAACCCTGAATATGCATTGAAAGGACTGGTGCTGAAGCTGAAGCTCTAATACTTTGGCCACCTTTGAGAAGAAACCGACCCTTTGAAAATGACCCTGATGTTGTGGAAGATTGAGGGCAGGAGGAGAAGGGGTCAACAGAGGATGAGATGGTTGCTTGGCATCACTGACTCAATGGACATGAGTTTGAGCAAACATGGGAGATAGTGAAGTACAGGGACACCTGGCATGCTACAGTTCATGGGGTCACAGACAGTCAGATATAACTAAGCAACTGAACAAAAATATATACACATATATAAATACACACACTTTTACAATATATATTAAATAAGTATACACATGTGTGTTGCTACTTTAACATAAAAGGGTGAAGAGCAAATATTTATTGAATTGCTCCCTTATCCTCTATTATTTATTTTCCTGCACCATAAATGTTACCTCATCAGCAGGATAACAGTAAGACTAATTCAGTGACTGTTAGTGGTATTAATAGATTAAGCATAGTAATGTGTCAAATATTTTATATAGTGTTTCATCAATTGCGATTAATTTTATCTAACTCTTTGTGGATACAAAATTTTTTTTTTGTCCTCATACACAGCATGTGTGAGTTAGTTTTTGAAGATCATTATTAGGAAGACTGTGTTCAACTTTCCATTTCCAATATTTAGAAGATCAGGATGAGGCTCCTGGGCCTGGACAGAAATGAAAGACCGACTCATCATGTTTTCTTCAGTCATCCTCAAGTAGTTGCAAGGAATTGCCTTATTATTCTTTTCTTGTCTCCCTCAGGTAGTAAGGAAACAGCCTGTGATGTGTCTACACTGTGGATATTTTCCTGGAGGCAATGCCTTTGGAGATCAGCTTGGACGTTTCTTCCAAACAGCCGATATTGACCATACTATGACCGGTATTGTTGTCATTCTTCCCAAAGCTGAACTTGGAGAAAAAGCATTTGGGTCAGATTGTATTTTAATGAAGTGTGTGCAAGCAACAACAATCCTTGTTCCCCTCGACCCCTACCAGAACTTCATTTGAACAAAAGTGCAAACGTGAAACCTGGTCTCATGCCCTGTCAAGTACAAACTAGTAAGTGTCATTGGCACTTGCCATCTACCTACAAGGATTAAATCATGTGCTCTTGCAGCTGCATTTCAACACCTCTGGAAAGGAATCTAGGGTGGAAAGCAGAAGTGAGTCATTCTGTGTGCAGGGAAAACTGGCAGAACAAGCCTTCAGAAGGTTAGCTATTTTCAGGAGCCCATTTAAACTCAATTGTTCTCCTATCTCCTCACAGCTAGAAAAGCATGGAAACCCTTCATGATGACGACTGGTCTTGTGACTCCAAGAAACCTTCACAAAAAGGTACATGATTCCATGTATTGCCCCTCCACGAAAATCACATATATCCCTCTGCGTGTCTTTGGAACAGCTTCTGAGAGCTATCTGATGTACTGTCTCCTGGGCTGCAGTCCCCATTTTGCCCCCCAAACACTTAACTATCAACTTTCATGTTGTGCATTTTTGAAAGTCAACACCTTGTACTTATCTCTTCATCCATTCATCATCCAATAGTTTCCCAACTTGCTTGCAATGAGATTCCCATGAGGATAAATCCAGGCCATGGAACCTGAGAGGATGTGCTCTCACCCTGTATAGTCTGGCGGTTGGAAGCACCCCCTGTGAGCCACCAGACTTCATCTCTTTACTGCTGCGTGTACTAGATCCAAGTACCACAGACAAACATGGAGTCACATATTGATGATGGAAAAAGCCAAAAAACAGAAGGTACCCATGTCCCTGAATCACACTTTGAATGAGAGCAAACCAGAAGATTCACCTGATCCGGAAGGCCTGCCTTGTGCTCTTCAGAGAAGGAAAGATAAGTTTCTATGATGATGAAAATCCACACAGTTTATTCTTTATCTCTATAGCACCTAGACTTAACTGAGAAAGATATTAAAGAACAGAGGATCCTGGAAACCTGTCCATAAGAAACTCTGAACGCTGAGTATAGAAAATACCAGCCCTGCAGACATCAAGAGATCTTTTAAATGATGATCACAAGATCTTTATACAAGAAAAGACATTCTGCTCTGCTGTCCACACCTGCTTCTGAAATATGATTTTCATCTCAGTTTTCAGTGTTTGAGGATATGAGCTGCAATTGCTTTGGAACAGGAAGTAAACAATAATGGAATTCATTAGCGAGTATCACAAATATAAACATCTTTATTGTTGCCATTTCTTTGAGGATTCTTACATAAGAGAAAGGCACTTTTCATTTCCACTCTGACAGCCTCTCAGGCAAAGTGGCTGTATTCCAGCTCCCTGAGGCAGAGATGGATGCCATGGAAATACTCCAGGGCAGGAAGTCCCGTGAGAACAGCAGATTGTCTCCTTCCATCGGCTCCAGTTGTTTCAGGCTCTGATCCGGGCTGCAGAGTAGCACGGCTGTCCTCCGTGGTGAAGAGTTGGAAGCTCTGTTGGAGCATCAGAGAGTGGTTGCAGGGGCCCTGAGTCATCTGCACTGGAGTGATCATCTGTCTTTTCCAAGGAAATCTGAAGTCGGCTTTGTCCTTTAGGCGCAACTGAGAGCGGATCCTTTGCATGATTTCAGGTGTTTGAAGATTTTCTTGTTTTTCTGGCAGTGGATTCCAGGCTCCTTCCAGCGAAGTGAGCAAGCAGGGATGCAGCAGAGCATCACTCCTTCCACCAGCAAGTGGATGTGGGCCGCAGAGAATGTCAGTGATTCTGCAGACGGCCGGCAGGGGACGCGCGAGCATCGCGAAATGATGAGCAAAGAGCGCTGAGAAGGAACCTCAGACCGCCGGCTTCTCCAGGCACCGCGAGAGCGCACTCGCTGTTGTTTTACCGTTTTGGATTTCGCATCGCAGTCGTGGGAGAGAGAGTTCGCAGTTGACTCTCGTGGATCTGCCTAAGAGACAGGACGCAAAGGTTCCACAGAGCTTTCTATAGGAGCACTGATTGACGGGTGTGCATATTATTAGCCCTTTTTGGGAAAAGGCCTGGTTTCCGCTGTCCTGAGTCGGGAGCCAGAATATTGCATTTTCGGAAAGATCGCCTGAGTAGTGGGCTTTCTTTCCACATGTCAACCCAAACTGGCCATGTTTGAGGAAAAAGAACCCCCAAGGCAGGGGTTCAAGGGAGATGAGGCTGATTTTACAGATTGGCGCTCACTTCCGGCTCCAGGGAACCCACAGCTCAAAGGGATCGGGCAGCAGTGATGGGATTATTGGCGATGATGCGAGGATGGACATCGTTGTGCCCAGAGTGAAACTAGAGGATGAGCAAGAGACTACTGGTGCCAGCTGATATGGGCCGTTGCTGACCTAGTGAAACACGTATCCAGAATGAGACAACTAGCTGTGCCGCGTTGATGGGGGAGGGGGGAGCGTGGCGAGCACACTGGAATATCACGTTGGCTTGAAGACGATAAGCTGTGGAAGGATGGGAGGGGGTCGTGCACCAGGTGAAACACGGGGGAGTGGGCGTTGCGCACACGGAGCGCGGTGGCTCAGACACTATTCGCTGTAGGACCTGCAGGGGCGTTGCTCACATGGTCGAATCCCGCAGTGGCTAGGAGACGCTCTGCTGTGGGATGATGGGAGAGCGTTTGGCACAAAGGGGAACACAGTGGCTGCGACGAGACTATTGGCTTTACCACGATTGGGGGGGCGAAGTAGGGGCCGGGATGGACGGTTGAATCCCGCGGTGGAGCCGAGACTATTGGCTGTGGGACTATGGGAGGGAGTTCAGAACAAAATGAAACACAGTGGCCGCAATGACAGTATCGGCTATGGGGAGATACCTGACGGTGGCGATGAGCCCATTTGCTATGTATGGGACAGTGTCAAGAGTTAAGGTCAAATTTAAACCCGGCGGTGGGGATGAGACCTTGGGTGATCTGAGTATGGGACAGCTTTGAGATGGTGGAAATGGGATTCTTGGCGATGGGAAGGCAGGGCGGCGATGTGGTGCACAAAGGGGAACCCGCCGGCGACCTAGTGAGGGAACAGGCGATGGGACCACGGGCGGATGTTGGGCATAAAGGGGAAACTGGTGGTGGCTCTGAGAAGAGTGGACGGCGTTGCGGACAAAGTAAAGGCCAGCATCGGCGATGAGACATTTATCTACGGGGACTATGCGAGGGCGTTGGTCACTCAGGGGAGCCTGGTGCTGGCCAGGAGACTTCCTTATGGCACGATGGGAAGGCGTTATGCACAAAGTGAAACGCGGCTGTGTGATGAGACCTTGGGCGATGTCCTTGAAGTGAAACCGCTTTGCCAATGAGACTATAGGCGGTGGGACCATGGGAGGTCGTTGGAGAAAAAGGGGAAGTCGGCGGTGGCAAGGAGTATTGGTTTTCAGAGCATAGACAGCGTTGCGGCCAAAACAGCTTTGAGACTATTGGCTTTGGGATGATGCCTGTGGGCGATGCCTTGTCAGAACATCGCAGACAAAAGAGAACTCGGCGGTGGCTAGCAGAGTATTCCCTATGGCCCGATGGGAAGGCGTTGCGAACAGAGTGCATTTTAGCCCTGCAGTGGGGATGAGACCTTGGGCGAGAGGACCGTCGGAGGGCGTTCTGGACAAAGGAGCACCCTGAGATGGCAATGAAAATATCGATGTTTGTGCTGAGAAGTCGGAGGGCTTGCGGCAAGTGTAAAACAGCAGAGGCGATGAGAATATCAGCGATAGAACCCTGGCCAGAATCCTGCAACACGTGAAATCCAGCGGGGGTCGGGGGTGGGTGAGGCTGTTGCAGATAAGACGGTTGGAAAGTGTTGCAGACAGACTGAGAGCCGACGTCGCGATGAGAGGAGAGGCTAGGGGGCACTGGGGGCAGCGTGGCGGTGGCTAAGATTATCCGCTGTGGGAAGATGGGAGGGCTTTGCGCTGAAAGTGAAGCACAGCGCAGGCGATGAGACTATTGGCTATGGGGTGATGGGAGGGCGTTTCTCACACAGGGGAGCCCTGCTGGGCTATGAGAAGGGGAGTCCGCTTTGCGGACAAAGTGAAACCTGCCAGTGGCGAAAAACTGCTGGTGGTGGGTGATTGGACAGCTTTGAGACAAAGTTAAACCCTGCGGAGGGATAAGACTACCCGACGATGGATGGGTGTGGTCCACACAGGGGAACCTGGAAGTGGCGACGAGACTATTCACTGTGCCAAGATGGAAAGGCCTTGGGCACAACATGAAACACAGTGACAGCACTGAGGCTTTTGGCTTCGAGTTGACGGGACAGCTTCGCGGACAAAGTGAAAGCGAGCCTAGGTGATGAGACCATCGGCTTGGGGCCTTGGCACCGCGGTGTGGACCAAGTTAAACCAGGCGGTGGGGGTGAGACTGTGAGAGATGGGAAGATGGGAGGACCATGAGCACAAAGGGGAGCCAGGGGGAGCCAGTGAGACTATAGGCTTAGAGCCATTTTGGACAACGTGAGAANAGTATTCCCTATGGCCCGATGGGAAGGCGTTGCGAACAGAGTGCATTTTAGCCCTGCAGTGGGGATGAGACCTTGGGCGAGAGGACCGTCGGAGGGCGTTCTGGACAAAGGAGCACCCTGAGATGGCAATGAAAATATCGATGTTTGTGCTGAGAAGTCGGAGGGCTTGCGGCAAGTGTAAAACAGCAGAGGCGATGAGAATATCAGCGATAGAACCCTGGCCAGAATCCTGCAACACGTGAAATCCAGCGGGGGTCGGGGGTGGGTGAGGCTGTTGCAGATAAGACGGTTGGAAAGTGTTGCAGACAGACTGAGAGCCGACGTCGCGATGAGAGGAGAGGCTAGGGGGCACTGGGGGCAGCGTGGCGGTGGCTAAGATTATCCGCTGTGGGAAGATGGGAGGGCTTTGCGCTGAAAGTGAAGCACAGCGCAGGCGATGAGACTATTGGCTATGGGGTGATGGGAGGGCGTTTCTCACACAGGGGAGCCCTGCTGGGCTATGAGAAGGGGAGTCCGCTTTGCGGACAAAGTGAAACCTGCCAGTGGCGAAAAACTGCTGGTGGTGGGTGATTGGACAGCTTTGAGACAAAGTTAAACCCTGCGGAGGGATAAGACTACCCGACGATGGATGGGTGTGGTCCACACAGGGGAACCTGGAAGTGGCGACGAGACTATTCACTGTGCCAAGATGGAAAGGCCTTGGGCACAACATGAAACACAGTGACAGCACTGAGGCTTTTGGCTTCGAGTTGACGGGACAGCTTCGCGGACAAAGTGAAAGCGAGCCTAGGTGATGAGACCATCGGCTTGGGGCCTTGGCACCGCGGTGTGGACCAAGTTAAACCAGGCGGTGGGGGTGAGACTGTGAGAGATGGGAAGATGGGAGGACCATGAGCACAAAGGGGAGCCAGGGGGAGCCAGTGAGACTATAGGCTTAGAGCCATTTTGGACAACGTGAGAAGCAGCCTAGGTGATGAGACTGGCTATGGGACCCTGGTAGTGCGTGGCAGCCAGAGGAGAAGTCAGCGGCGGCCAGGAGACAAATAAGCATGGGACGGTTTGGGGGAATTTCTGGGGCTGAGACGGAACGCGGTCACCACCTGGGTCAGGGACCAAAGAGGTGTGTGCCCCTGGAATGCTCTGGAATTTTCAGGGTCTTTCAAGGATTCCGCTTTGAAGTGTGGGGAGTAAGTGTTGAATAGCTGAAAACTAGGAATATTTTTAAAAGCACAGCACTTTATTTTTTTGAATTAATTTTATATTGAATTATATACTTATTTTAAAAGAAATATTTCATGTTTCCAATTTTATAAGAAATTTATAGAAGGTATTTTAAATAGTAAGCACAGAATATTAAAATATATTTTGTATATAACAGTAGCATTTTATTACACTTTATATTTTTTGTACTAAGACAAATATTTAATATCGTTTTACTTTTCTTTCATGGATATAAACTTAATATTTTCAAGATTACTTTTCTCTCGTTTTTAATTGAGTGAATTACTATCTTTGACAATTTCTAATGACCCCCAAGACAGTCTTAAATAATGTTTGACTCATGTTCCTGAAACCTCTTTCTGAGGACTACGTTGTTGGAAATAAGGGTTGGAGTGCACACGCAACTGAGGACATTTAGGTCAGAATTTTTCATATACTTTAGTAAGAATTTTATAAATTAAGTGGAATTTGCTAAATTTTATTGGCATAAAGAAGGCTTACTTTGTAAGACTCTCAGATGTAAGGTGGTGTACATTTTCCCCAAACTGAAAGAAAAAAAAAACAGAGAAAAAAGCCCCACATCATACAGAGGGGCCCTCCAGCATGAGCTGTCTGGTACATTTAAAGAAACGAAGGAGACAAGCACAGGTAGACTGTATGGATACATGGAGAGCATGCATATAACTGGGATATTCCACATGGCTCCCTTGTATTTTAAATTCCTCAAACGCAGGGGCCAGAAACTATTCTACTCTGCAGGCTTGTTTTGCAATGAATGTCTGCAAGGTGCTCTGTAATTTTTAATCTGTGTTGTCTCATAAATCAAGTTGACATTGGAACCGCCACGTTGACTTTTGTTTCATAAATAATTTATTTCTTATATAAAGTTTAAGTAGATATATAATGCATAAGTCAATTTAAAAATAGCTTACAGTTTTAAACTGTCCATTGAAATCAGTGCATTGCATTGTCATTTTCTTCAAGAGCCTCTGCTGGCTGAAGAGTCTCACCTCAAAGTCACATTATCCCTTTTCAGAGCCACAAGTGGGAGATGTTCTGTCACGGAGGTAACCTGTTAGGCTCTTCAGGAAAGAAAAGTTCCAGAGCAATTGCACATGCATGACTATCCAGGCACACCTGTTGTACTCTTTGGACTTCAGGTACTGCCCGAGGTTGAAGTAATATTTTTTCAGGCGAAGAACGGTCGTGTATCCCATAGTGGAGTTTTGCTTCTGCATTATTTCCTTCTGGATTGGCGCCAGACAATTTATCTGCCCGTAGAGTTCCTCACAGAGGTGCTCAATGATGGTCTCAGACCAGCCAGTGCTGGAGAAGTCTCTGGTGAGAATGCCAGAGATCTGCTGGAGCATCTCATACGTGACCAATACGGCATCTTCCTTCCGGAACTGCTGTGCTTGCTTCATCTCCTCAGGCATCTGGAAGTCCATCCTGGACTCTAGGCAATGTTGAGGAGTTGAAAGTAACTGCCTCAGGAGGTCCTGGCACACCTCAAGGCTCCACTCTTGTTGGAATCGAAGCAAGCTGTAGCTCCTGTAAAGAGCTGTGATGGAGAGACAGAGCAGGAGAACCATCTGGAGGAGGCAGCAGTAGGTCATGGTGAAATCAGGCCCAGGGCTGCCTGTTCTGCTAGTAGGTGCTGAAGCTGAGTCTTCAGGAGTTTACAGAGTGAATGTCCTTCCTCTTTGAGTGTGGGCTACTTATACAGAATGGCTCTCCTTTCTTCTTGAGAGAAATTTCCCACTTTCAGTTTTCATCCCTCCCACCGCCCCAACCCCATGCCATTTAAACGATTAGTTACCTCTAAAACTCTTGTTCCTTTAAGCTCCTAGCTTTTCATACAGTCTGGAAGAATTTCAAATATTTCTGTAGATTTTCAGTGAATTGCTAAATCTAAAAAAAAAAAAAAAATAGCCTAATCAATTTGAATTACAGCAGGGTTCTTTCATTGAGAAAAAAATCTTTGTCTTTGTTTTTTCATTTTATTAGATTCTGTGAAAGTGTATTTATTTCTAAGAGTTTATGATTTTAGAAAAAAAAATATTTTTTATGTCTAAAATAGAATGGTATAAGCTAAGTTGATCTGAAATATTTTGTAGGCCTCAACCATAACCAGCAAGATATTGCATAACTTTATCAGCCAAAATTTATTGCTTTATTTGACAATCTCAAACTATTCCAAATATAACTAAAAAGTACAGATTAAGGAATATCTCTATGCAGGCAAATGAATGTTACACAGACCCTGCATTAAAGTCCATGATTCCCATGGGATCCTTTGTGACAATTGCTGAGGCCTGATGCATATTTATTTTGTACATACTTCAAATAATCTAGATATCTGATTTTGCACATTAGGGTAAGGATGCAGCAAGCAGGAAAATTCTTTGGTCCTCACTTTGTACCTTTGGAACTGCTTGTACACAAGCTTTTCCTCATAATGAAAGAATATCTCTGAGATAGGATTCTTAGGTATTTTCATAATTTAGTTTGAAAGAATTGAATAAATGTTACTGTAATTTTTACCCTTTCTTTTCTCACATTTAAATTTTTTCTAAAAGGAATTTATTTTTTGGTATTATTAGAAAATAAAAAGCACCTAGTATATTCAAAAGCAGGACATAAAATTGTAGATACCTTGTAACTATGTAAAAGTATATAGAAAAAAATTAAAGGAACTATACTAACATTTTAAAAGTAATTAAGTTTGACTTGTGAAACTAAGGATAACATTATCTTTATTCTTTATGTGATTTTCCAATATGCTACCAGAGAATGTATTCAGCACTGCTCAGAAGAAATATAATTTCTTCAAATTTTAAAGAAATTCTAAATTTCTCTTAAAGTCTTAAAATTTTAAAGAAATTTTAAATTTCTTAATATAAAATTTTCTAGTAGCCACATGAAAAGAGGAAAAAGAAACAAGTGAGGTTAATTTTAACAGTGTATTTTGTTGAACATGAAATATCCAAATGTTATCATTTCAACACACACCAGTATAAAATGAATAATGAGATAGCTCCATTCATCTTTTTCATAGTTCCTTCACAATACAGTGCATACTGTTACGGTCACAGTGCAGCTGAGACCGGACCAGTCACGTGGTCAGCGGCCCCTTGTGGCTGATGTCATGGTGGCTGGCACAGCTCAAGATAGGGGAGCAGCTTGATCAGAGAGCCAGGAGAATTCCTGAGTTTGCAGGGATTACACAGAAGGAGCTTCAAGTTGTGGACGAGTTATGTGCTAAGAATCAAGGGGATCAAGGGTGGAAAATCAGCTCAGAATGTATTCGGGACAGGCATGAATGCTAGAGTGTGGCTTTGAACTTAATTCGAGAAGTCTTCAGGCAGAGAGGCTGCTAGTTTGTGCCCTGGACAGAAGAATGGGCAGCGATGTTGTTGGGAACTGAAGCAGGGAGAAATCCTGCCCAGGTGCTCTCATCTCTCAGAGACTGGAAATAAAGACCAGAGTGAGGAACTGGAAGAAGGGGATGGGTGCAGATCTGTAAACAAGAATTCTCTTTTCTGCTTTCTTCCCTTTGTCCTCCTCCCATGCCCTGCTATTGTGTTTATGACCTGCTTCCTAATCAGTCTCTTTCAATTGCCTTTATGGAGTTTATACCACTTTTCAATTGCCTTCATGGAGTTTATATTGATTTTTGTCAGTATAATTAATTTTGCTGTGAAAATCCTTGTGTGTATCCTTTGGTGCACATTTTTATAGCCTTCTGTTGGGTATATGGCCTAGGATGAAGTAACTTGGCAATAGAATGCGCATATGTTCAGATTTAGTAGATAATAACAAACATATNGGGGAGCCAGTGAGACTATAGGCTTAGAGCCATTTTGGACAACGTGAGAAGCAGCCTAGGTGATGAGACTGGCTATGGGACCCTGGTAGTGCGTGGCAGCCAGAGGAGAAGTCAGCGGCGGCCAGGAGACAAATAAGCATGGGACGGTTTGGGGGAATTTCTGGGGCTGAGACGGAACGCGGTCACCACCTGGGTCAGGGACCAAAGAGGTGTGTGCCCCTGGAATGCTCTGGAATTTTCAGGGTCTTTCAAGGATTCCGCTTTGAAGTGTGGGGAGTAAGTGTTGAATAGCTGAAAACTAGGAATATTTTTAAAAGCACAGCACTTTATTTTTTTGAATTAATTTTATATTGAATTATATACTTATTTTAAAAGAAATATTTCATGTTTCCAATTTTATAAGAAATTTATAGAAGGTATTTTAAATAGTAAGCACAGAATATTAAAATATATTTTGTATATAACAGTAGCATTTTATTACACTTTATATTTTTTGTACTAAGACAAATATTTAATATCGTTTTACTTTTCTTTCATGGATATAAACTTAATATTTTCAAGATTACTTTTCTCTCGTTTTTAATTGAGTGAATTACTATCTTTGACAATTTCTAATGACCCCCAAGACAGTCTTAAATAATGTTTGACTCATGTTCCTGAAACCTCTTTCTGAGGACTACGTTGTTGGAAATAAGGGTTGGAGTGCACACGCAACTGAGGACATTTAGGTCAGAATTTTTCATATACTTTAGTAAGAATTTTATAAATTAAGTGGAATTTGCTAAATTTTATTGGCATAAAGAAGGCTTACTTTGTAAGACTCTCAGATGTAAGGTGGTGTACATTTTCCCCAAACTGAAAGAAAAAAAAAACAGAGAAAAAAGCCCCACATCATACAGAGGGGCCCTCCAGCATGAGCTGTCTGGTACATTTAAAGAAACGAAGGAGACAAGCACAGGTAGACTGTATGGATACATGGAGAGCATGCATATAACTGGGATATTCCACATGGCTCCCTTGTATTTTAAATTCCTCAAACGCAGGGGCCAGAAACTATTCTACTCTGCAGGCTTGTTTTGCAATGAATGTCTGCAAGGTGCTCTGTAATTTTTAATCTGTGTTGTCTCATAAATCAAGTTGACATTGGAACCGCCACGTTGACTTTTGTTTCATAAATAATTTATTTCTTATATAAAGTTTAAGTAGATATATAATGCATAAGTCAATTTAAAAATAGCTTACAGTTTTAAACTGTCCATTGAAATCAGTGCATTGCATTGTCATTTTCTTCAAGAGCCTCTGCTGGCTGAAGAGTCTCACCTCAAAGTCACATTATCCCTTTTCAGAGCCACAAGTGGGAGATGTTCTGTCACGGAGGTAACCTGTTAGGCTCTTCAGGAAAGAAAAGTTCCAGAGCAATTGCACATGCATGACTATCCAGGCACACCTGTTGTACTCTTTGGACTTCAGGTACTGCCCGAGGTTGAAGTAATATTTTTTCAGGCGAAGAACGGTCGTGTATCCCATAGTGGAGTTTTGCTTCTGCATTATTTCCTTCTGGATTGGCGCCAGACAATTTATCTGCCCGTAGAGTTCCTCACAGAGGTGCTCAATGATGGTCTCAGACCAGCCAGTGCTGGAGAAGTCTCTGGTGAGAATGCCAGAGATCTGCTGGAGCATCTCATACATGACCAATACGGCATCTTCCTTCCGGAACTGCTGTGCTTGCTTCATCTCCTCAGGCATCTGGAAGTCCATCCTGGACTCTAGGCAATGTTGAGGAGTTGAAAGTAACTGCCTCAGGAGGTCCTGGCACACCTCAAGGCTCCACTCTTGTTGGAATCGAAGCAAGCTGTAGCTCCTGTAAAGAGCTGTGATGGAGAGACAGAGCAGGAGAACCATCTGGAGGAGGCAGCAGTAGGTCATGGTGAAATCAGGCCCAGGGCTGCCTGTTCTGCTAGTAGGTGCTGAAGCTGAGTCTTCAGGAGTTTACAGAGTGAATGTCCTTCCTCTTTGAGTGTGGGCTACTTATACAGAATGGCTCTCCTTTCTTCTTGAGAGAAATTTCCCACTTTCAGTTTTCATCCCTCCCACCGCCCCAACCCCATGCCATTTAAACGATTAGTTACCTCTAAAACTCTTGTTCCTTTAAGCTCCTAGCTTTTCATACAGTCTGGAAGAATTTCAAATATTTCTGTAGATTTTCAGTGAATTGCTAAATCTAAAAAAAAAAAAAAAATAGCCTAATCAATTTGAATTACAGCAGGGTTCTTTCATTGAGAAAAAAATCTTTGTCTTTGTTTTTTCATTTTATTAGATTCTGTGAAAGTGTATTTATTTCTAAGAGTTTATGATTTTAGAAAAAAAAATATTTTTTATGTCTAAAATAGAATGGTATAAGCTAAGTTGATCTGAAATATTTTGTAGGCCTCAACCATAACCAGCAAGATATTGCATAACTTTATCAGCCAAAATTTATTGCTTTATTTGACAATCTCAAACTATTCCAAATATAACTAAAAAGTACAGATTAAGGAATATCTCTATGCAGGCAAATGAATGTTACACAGACCCTGCATTAAAGTCCATGATTCCCATGGGATCCTTTGTGACAATTGCTGAGGCCTGATGCATATTTATTTTGTACATACTTCAAATAATCTAGATATCTGATTTTGCACATTAGGGTAAGGATGCAGCAAGCAGGAAAATTCTTTGGTCCTCACTTTGTACCTTTGGAACTGCTTGTACACAAGCTTTTCCTCATAATGAAAGAATATCTCTGAGATAGGATTCTTAGGTATTTTCATAATTTAGTTTGAAAGAATTGAATAAATGTTACTGTAATTTTTACCCTTTCTTTTCTCACATTTAAATTTTTTCTAAAAGGAATTTATTTTTTGGTATTATTAGAAAATAAAAAGCACCTAGTATATTCAAAAGCAGGACATAAAATTGTAGATACCTTGTAACTATGTAAAAGTATATAGAAAAAAATTAAAGGAACTATACTAACATTTTAAAAGTAATTAAGTTTGACTTGTGAAACTAAGGATAACATTATCTTTATTCTTTATGTGATTTTCCAATATGCTACCAGAGAATGTATTCAGCACTGCTCAGAAGAAATATAATTTCTTCAAATTTTAAAGAAATTCTAAATTTCTCTTAAAGTCTTAAAATTTTAAAGAAATTTTAAATTTCTTAATATAAAATTTTCTAGTAGCCACATGAAAAGAGGAAAAAGAAACAAGTGAGGTTNCGGCGGAGTAGAAGCTCGACGAGAATCTATTTTGACCCGATGCACTGCCCCAGATGTAAGCCTCTTTTATTGGACTCCTCATTACTCAGCAAGAGAAGAAGCCAGGCTTATTTGTTTTCCTGTGCCATGGAGAAGTGAAGAAAACAGGGGCTCAGCCTGTGAAATTTGATGCCAACACCATAGGACTTCCGTGAATCTTTAACATAGGGGACACATCCCCTAAAATTCTTATCAGGCATGTGGTGAGAGGATTCCGCATGCATAATTCTATTGAGCTATTGAATGACATTATGAGAGATGAACCCACTGATTTTCAGGTGAGGAAACTGAAACAGTGGGCAGTTAAGGCTTTGTTGGCCAAGGTCATAGAGACGTGTCGTATGGAACTAAGGGAGTATTCAAACCCAAGAGTCCAACTGCAAAATGTATGCTTGTAACCACTATGTTGTTGTTCAGTTGCAAACTTGTGTCTGACTCATTATGACTCCATGGATGGCAGCATGCCAGGCTCCCCTGTCCTTCACTATCTCCTAAAGTCTGCTCAGATTCATGTCCATTGAGTTGGTGACACTATCTAACCATCTTGCTCTCTGCTGCCCTCTTCTCCTTTTGGCTTCAATCTTTCTCAGCATCAGGGTCTTTTCCAATGAGTTGGCTGTGCTGCTTTTAAAGCCCCTACTCTTCCTCTTGCAGGCTTAATAGGAGAAATAAATAAACACATCTTTGTAAGAAAGCTTTCTTCAAAATGTGATGTGGTTTGAGAAATGAAAGTTATTGTATTAGGTCCTGTTCATTGATGTTTTCTGTTAATGTAAAGGGTGCAATATTCATTAACACTTATTTAAACTATGGAGCACCTGCTCTTTGTAAAATGTATTCTTAAAACAGTCCGTTACTCCATAGAGCAGTTCCTATTCTTCTGGTGCTCGAATCTGCCTATCTACTGCCAAAAATATCCTTTCCTTAAGTAATTTCAAAAGTGCCTTTATGAGTGCCACTTAACCATTTATACCTAAGCAGGAAAAGTTCCCCAAGTGGCTTCATCCCTGAAAGCTTGCTTTTTGTTACTACCTTTTCCAGAGGTATGAATAATAGGTGGCTTTGTGATGGACCAGTCACATCCCAGTCCACACTGGCTATTTCTACCTGCCTTACTTTGCCTGGGGGATTCAGAGACCTTTATCCCATGGTTTGGGACTTGCCAGGTGGCTCAGTGGTTAAAGAATCTACCTGTAATGCAGGAGATGCAGGAGTTGCGGATTTGATCCCTGGGATGGGAAGATCCCCTGGGATGAAGGCATGGCATTCCAGTCTAGTATTTGCACCTGGAGGATTCTATGGACAGAGGAGCCTGGAGGACTATAGTTGCAAAGAGTCAGATATGACTAGGGTG
>SJYW01009564.1:0-27764 GCA_006410735.1 Raphicerus campestris | reverse complement strand
GCCACAGATCCCTGTGTCCGCTTAACAGGGAGCCAGTCACTGCCGCTGCAGTTGGGGAAGAAAGAGTCCGTGCAAGTCTTCAGGCGAGACGAGGCCTGACTCCCCTGTGGGGGATCCTGAGTAACCTCAAGAACTATGAAAACATGAGCGAGGAAATCTCAGGCTCTGATCTCAGCACCAGATGAGGAATGAGGACCCAGTGACTACTGCGGAGGAATCCACAGATGCGTTTCGGAAGGTGCACTGAGAATGGCCTCTCCTGAGGATACAGGGGAGGGTCCCTGGGGTCCCCTTCGTAACTGGAGAGGACCCCACCGCAACTCGAGAGAAACGTGAAACTTCTCCCCTGCAGACGTGGTGTGGCCCTTGTCCCCGGCAGCATCTCAGGGGAATTCACCCCATCCATTTTGAACCTCGAAAGGCTCATTCACATTCTTGCTGTGAACCAAGAAGTTCCCCGCCCCACCCATCCCCACTCTAGAGGAACAANGTGGCCCTTGTCCCCGGCAGCATCTCAGGGGAATTCACCCCATCCATTTTGAACCTCGAAAGGCTCATTCACATTCTTGCTGTGAACCAAGAAGTTCCCCGCCCCACCCATCCCCACTCTAGAGGAACAACGAGGGTCCCGCCAAGACTCAACAGGAGCCCCGAATTCCCCTGCTGAGCTCCAGACGACGGGCCCTTTCCCTGCTCTGAAGAGAACGTTTTAGCAGCGTTCACCTCGCATTCCAAGAGGAGGTGCTAACACCTGGAGAGTGGGGAGGAGTCTCATAGATTGAGCCACCATTCCCCAAGACCCCCAAATGCCTCGTCCAATTCAGATGAACCTGATTGCCCTGCACTGCCTCGGCTGTCACCCCGAGGCACGGCTGCAGCACACTGGCACTTGTGACAGCCCTAGAGTATCTCGAGCGAAAGCCATAGATCCCTGTATCCGCTCGACAGGGACCCGGACACTGTTACTGCAATTAGGGAGGAAAGCGGCCTTTCACGTCTCCAGTGGACACGGACTGACTTCACGGTGTGGGCTCCAGGGAAACCCCAAGACAAATGTTAGCACTTGGGAGGCAATTTCAGGCTTCAGCCTCAGCACCAGACGAGGACTGAGGACCCGGTGACGTCTCGGGAGGAATCCCCACAGGTGCCTCGCAACTCGCATGGAGACTGGCCTCTACTGAGGCCACAGGGGCGGGTCCCTGTGGTCCTCACTGTAACTCGAGAGGACCCCGCTGCAACTCAAGAAAAACTAGAAGCTTCTCCCCTGCAGGGAGGGTGAGTCCCTTGTCCTCTGCAGCATCTCGGGGAAAATCACCCCTTCCCGCTTGGACCTCGAGAGGCTCCTTCATTCCCCTGTTGTGACCTAGGAAGTTCCCCGCCCCTACTGTCCCCACTAAAGAGGAACCCTGAGGAATCCGCCGCGACTCAAGAGGAGCCCTGTTTTCCCCTGCTGAGCTCCAGATGAGGGGCCCTTTCCCTGCTTAATCGGGAAAGGTTTTTCGGTGCTCCTCTCACATCCCAAGAAGTGGTCTCACATCAAAAGAGTCGGGAGGAGGCTCAGGTTTCTGCCCACCACTCCTAAGTTCCCCAAATGCCTCATCCACTCCAGATGAACATGACTGCCCTGCACTGTCTCGACTCTCACCCCTAGGCTCGACTCTCAACACATTGGCACAAGGGACAGCCCTGGAATACCTCGATGGCAAGCCACAGATCCCTGTGTCCACTTTATGGGGAGCCGGACACTGCCCCTGCAGTTGGGGAAGAAAGAGTCCGTGCAAGTCTCCAGGCTAGAAGAGGCCTGACGCCCCTGTGGGGGCTCCAGATTAACCTCAAGACCTATGAAAGCATGAACGAGGAAATCTCAGGCTCTGAACTCAGCACCAGATGAGGACTGAGAACCCGACTACGACTGGGGAAGAATCCCCAGAGACGCCTGGCAACTCGCGTTGAAAATGGACTCTTCTGAGGATACAGGGGCGGGTCCCTGGGGTTCCCGTTGTAATTCAAGAGGACCCCACCGCACTCGAGAAAAACCAGAAGCTTCTCCCTTGCAGGCTGGTGTGGCCCTTGTCCGCAATGGCATCTCAGGGGAATTCACACCATCCATTGTGGACCTCAAAACACTACTTCACATCCTTGCTGAGACCCAAGAAGTTCTGTGCCCCACCCGTCCCCACTAGAGAGGAACCCCAATGGTCCCGCCAAGATTCAAGAGGATCCCCATTTTCCCCTGCTGAGCTCCAGATGAGGGGCCTTTTCCCTGCTCTGTCAGGAAAGGTTTCGAGGTGTTCCCCTTCCATCCCAGGAGGAAGTGCTCACACCTGGAAAGTCGAGAGGAGTCTCACAGGTTGGACCTCCACTCCCCAAGACCCCCAAATACCTCGTCTACTTTAGATGAACCTGACTGCCCTGCACTGCCTCGACTGTAACCCCGAGGCTCCACTCCGGCACACTGGCACGTGTTACAGTCCTAGGGTACCTCGAGCCCAAGCCATAGATCCCTGTGTAAGCTCGACAGGGACCCAGACACTTTTACTGCAGTTGGGAAGGAAAGCGGCCATGCACGTCTCCAGTCAAGACGAGGCCTGACTCCCCACTGTGGGCTCCAGGGGAAGCGCAATACAAATCTCAACATGAGGGAACCAATCTCAGACAGCAGGCTCAGCACCAGAAGGGGACTGAGGGCTTGGCGCCACTGGGGAGGAATCCTCAGATGGGACTTGCCCCTGGCATGGAGACTGGCCTATCCAGGGGTCACAAGGGCGGATCCCTGTTGTTCCTGTCGTATCTCGAGAGGATTCCACTGTGACTCGAGAAAAACCAGAAGCTTCTCCCCTGCAAGTAGGGTGAGTCCCTTGTCCACTGCAGCATCTCGGGGGAAATCAGCCCTTTCCTCGTGGACCTCGAAAGGCTCCTTCATACCCTTGTTGTGACCTAGGAATTTCCGTGCCCCAACCCTTCCCACTCGAGAGGAACCCTGAGGGTTCCGCCACGACTCAAGAGGAACCCCGTTTTCCCCGGCTGAGCTCCAGATAACGGGCCATTTCCCTGCTCCATCGGGAAAGGTTTTCAGGTGCTACCCTCGCATGCCAAGAGGTGGCCTCACATCAGGAGAGTCGGGAGGAGCCTCAGGTGTCCGACCACAACTCCTCAAGATCCCCAAATGCCTCGTCCACTCCAGACGAACATGACTGCCCTGCACCCCGAGTCTCAACTCCCAACACACTGGCACGTGAGACAGCCCTGGACTACCTCGATGGCAGGCCACAGGTCCCTCTGTCCGCTTTACGTGGAGCCGGACACTGCCACTGCAGTTGGGAAAGAAAGAGGCAAGGCAGGTCTTCAGGCTAGAAGAGGCCTGACTCCCCTGTGGGGGCTCCATAGCAACGTCAAGGCCTATGAAACCATGAGCGAGGAAATCTCAGGCTCCGACCTCAGTACCAGACAAGGACTGTGGACCCAGCTATGACTGGGGAGGAATCCCAAGAGGTGCTTCTCAACTCGCACTGAGAATGGCCTCTCCTGAGGATACAGGGGCTAGTCCCTGGTCTCCCCGTCGTAACTCGAGAGGACCCGGCCACAACTCCAGAAAAAGCAGAAGCTTCTCCCCTGCAGGCGTGATGTGGCCGTTGTCCGCAATGGCATCACAGGGGAATTCACTCCGTCCCTGGTGGACCTAGTGAGGCTCCTTCACACCCTTTCTGTGACCCAAGAAGTTCAACGCCCCACCCGTCCCCACTCGAGAGGAACCCCAAATGGCCTGCCAAGACCCAAGAGGAGCCCTGTTTTCCCCTGCTGAGCTCCACATGAGGGGCCCTTTCCCTGCTCCATCGGGAAAGGTTTTCCGGCGCTCTCCTCTCATCCCAAGTGGTGGCCTCACATCAGGAGAGTCGGGAGGATCATCAGGAGTCTGACAACTGCTCCCCAAGATCCCCAAATCCCTCGTCCACTCCAGATGAACATGACTGCCCTGAATTTTCTCGACTGTCACCCCGAGGCTCGACTCCCAACACACTGGCACGTCAGACAGCCCTCAAGTACCTCGATGGCAAGCCACAGATCCCGGTGTCCGCTTTACACGGAGCCAGACACTGCCGATGCAGTTGGGGAAGAAAGAGGCCTTGTAAGTTTCCAGGCGAGAAGAGGCCTGACTCCCCTCTCCGGCTCCAGGGCAAGCCCAATACAAATGTCAGCAGAGGCTAGGAAATCTCAGGCTGCAACCTCAACACCAGAAGGAGACTGAGGACACGGGATGACTAGGGAGGAATCCCCAGAGGCGTCTTGCAACTTGCACTGAGAATGGCCTCTCCTGACGATACAGGGGCGGGTCGCTGGGTTCCCTGTTGTAACTAAAGATGACCCCGCCAAGTGGAGATAAACTGGAAGCTTCTCCCTGCAGGCTTGGTGTGGCCCTTGTCCACAAATGGTATTTCAGGGGAATTCACCTGGTCCCTCGTGGACTTCGAAAGTGTCCTTCACTTCCTTGCTGTGACCCAAGAAGTTGCCCACCCCACCCGGCCCTACTCCAGAAGAACCCCAAGGGTCCCGCCAAGACTCAAGACGAGCCCCGTTTTCCCCTGCTGAGCTCGAGTTGGTGGGCCCTTTCCCTGCTCCTTCGGGAAAGGTTTGGCAGGGTTCCCCTTGCATCCCAACATGGGGTGCTCGCACCTGGAATGTTGGGAGGAGTCTCAAAGCTTGGGCCACCATTCCCCAAGACCCCCAAATGCCTAGTCCACTTCAGATGAACCTGACTGCCCTGCACTGCCTCGACTCTAACCCCGAGGCTCGACTCCGGCACACTAGCACTTGTGACAGCCCTAGGGTACCTGGAGCACAAGCCATAGATCCCTGTATCCGCTCGACAGTGACCCGGACACTGTTACTGTAGTTGGGAAAGAAAGCGGCCGTGCACGTCTCCAGTGGAGACGAGGCCTGACTCCCCGCTGCGGGCTCCAGGGGAAGCCCAATACAAATGTCAGCACTGGCGAGGCAATCTCAGGCTGCAGCCTCAGCACCCGAATGGGACTGAGGACTTGGTGACACTGGGCAGGAATCCCCAGATGTGCCTCTCCCCCACAACAAGACTGGCCTATCCTGGGTCCAGAGGGACGTATCCCTGTGGTTCATGTTATAACTCGAGGGGACCCCACCGGAACTAGAGAAAAACCAGAAGCTTCACCTTTGCAGGCAGTGTGAGGCCCTTGTCCTCTGCAGCGTCCCGCGGGAAATCACCCGTTCCCTCTTGGACCTCAAAATGCACTTTCACACCCTTGCTGTGACACAAGAAGTTCCCTGCCCCTCACGTCCCCACTCGAGAGGACCGCCGAGGATCCCACCACGACTCAAGAGGAGCTCCATTTTCCCGTGCTCAGCTCCAAATGAGGGACCTTTTCCCTGCTCCATCGTGAAAGGTTTCCCCACTCTCCCCTGGCAACCCAAGAGGAGGCACTCACACCAGGGGAGTCCAGAGAAGCCTCAGGCATCGGGTCACATTTCCACAAGTCCCCCAAATGCCTAGTCTACTCCAGATGAATCTGACTGTCCTGCACTGCCTCGACTGTCACGCGACACTCGACCCTGGCACACTGGCAAGAGTGATAGCCCTGGGTACCTCGAGGTCAAGCCACTGATCCCTGTATCCACTTGACAGGGACCTGGACACTGTTGCGGCAGGTGGGGAGGAAACGGCTGTGCACTTTCCCAGGCGAGACGAGGCCTGACTCACCTATGGGGGCTCCAAGAGAACCCCAAGACCTATGTCAGCATGGCTGAGGCAAGCACAGGCTCTAGCCTCAGCATCAGAAGAGGACTGAGGACCCGACGACGTCTCAGGAGGAATCACACAGGTGCCTCGCAAATCGCATGGAGACTGGTCTCTCCCGTGGCCACAGTGGCAGGACCCTGGGGTCAACTTCATATCTCAAGAGGACACTGCCCAAACTCGAAAAAATCCAGAAGTTTCTCCCTTGCAGAGAGGATGAGTGTCTTGTCTGCTGCGGCATCTCGGGGGAAATCACCCCTTCCCTCTTGGATCTCGAATGTCTCCTTCATTCCCTTGTTGTGATCTAGGAAGTTCCCCGCCCCAACCATCCCCACTCGAGAGGAACCCTCAGGGTCCTGCGACAACTCAAAAGGAGCCCCATTTTCCCCTGCTGAGCTCCAGATGATTGGCTCTTTCCCTGCTCCATTGGGAAAGGATTTCAGGCGCTCCCCTCGCATCCCAGGAGGTGGCCTTCCATCAGGAGAGTCGGGAGGAGCCTCACGTGTTGGACCACCACTCCCCAAGATTCCCGAATGCCTCCTCCACTCCAGATGAACATGACTGCCCTGCACTGTCTCGACTGTCACCCCGAGACTGGACTCCCAACACACTGGCACGTGAGACAGCCCTGGAGTACTTCGATGGCAAGCCACAGATCCCTGTGTCCGCTAGACGGGGAGCCGGACACTGCTGCTGCACTTGGGGAAGAAAGAGGCCGTGCAAGTTTCCAGGCAAGAAGAGGCCTGACTCCCCTTGGGGGCTGCAGAGTAACCTCAAGACTTATGAAATAATGAGCGTGGAAATCTCAGGCTCCGACCTCAGCACCATAGGAGGACTGAGGACCCAGAGATGACTGGGGAGGAATCCCCAGAGGCCCATCGCAACTCGTACTGAAAATGGCCTCTCCTGAGGATACAGGGGCGGGTCACTGGGGTCCCCGTCGTAACTCGAGAGGACCCTACTGCAACTCGTGAAAAACCAGAAGCTTCTCCCCTGCAGGCGTGGTGTGGCCCTTGTCTGCAACGACATCTCAGGGGAATTCACCCCGTCCCTCGTGGACTTAGAAAAGCTCCTTCACACAATTGCTGTGACCCAAGAAGTTCCCCGCCCTACACGTCTCCACTCGAAAGGAACCCCAAGGGTCCTGCCAAGCCTCAAGAGGAGTGCCGTATGACCCTGCTGAGCTCCAGATGACGGGCCCTTTTGCTCTTCAGTCGGGAAAGGTTTTGCGGTGTTCCCCTCGCATCCCAAGAGGAGGTGCTCTCACCTGTAAAGTCGGGAGGAGTCTCACAGGTTGGGCCACCATTCCCCAAGACCCCTAAATGCCTTGTCCACTCCAGGTGAACATGTCTGCCCTGCACTGTCTCGACTGTCACCCTGAGGCTCGACTCCCAACAGATTCGCATTTGAGACAGCCCTGGAGTACCTCGATGGCAAACCACAGATACCTGTATCGGCTTTATGGGACGCCGGACACTGCTGCTGCAGTTGGGGAAGAAAGAGGCCGTGCAGGTCCCCAGGCGAGAAGAGGCCTGACTCCTCTGTGGGGGCTCCAGAGTAACCTCAAGACCTATGAAAGCATGTGCGAGGAAATCTCAGGCTCCGACCTCAGCACCAGACGATGACTTAGAACCCGGCGATGACTGGGGAGGAATCCCCAGAGGTGCCTCACAACTCGAACTGAGAATGGCCTCTCCTGAGGATACAGGGGCGGGTCCCTGGGGTCCCTGGGGTCCCCATCGTAAATCGAAAGGAACCCGCCACAACTAGAGAAAAACTGGAATCTTCTCCCGTGTAGGCATGGTGTGGCCCATGTCTGCAACTGCCTCTCAGGGGAATTAAGCCCATCCCTCGTAGACCTCGAAAGGCTCCTTCACACCGTTGCTATGACCCAAGAAGTTACCGCCCCACCCGTCCCCCATTGAGAGGAACCCCAAGGGACCCGCCAAGACTCAAGAGGAGCGCCGTATTCCCCTGCTGAGCTCCAGATGATGGGCCCTTTCCTTGTTCCATCGGGAAAGGTTTTGCGGTATTCCCCTCACATCCCAAGA
This sequence comes from Raphicerus campestris, assembly GCA_006410735.1. NCBI lineage: Eukaryota > Metazoa > Chordata > Mammalia > Artiodactyla > Bovidae > Raphicerus > Raphicerus campestris. The sequence goes on along the minus strand of SJYW01009564.1, from coordinate 19,949 downwards.
GGAGGTGCTCCCACCTGGAAAATCGGGACGAGTCTCACAGTTTGGGCTACCATTCCCCAAGACCCCCAAATGCCTCATCCATTTCAGATTAACCTAACTGCCCTGCACTACCTCGACTGTAACCTTGAGGCACGACTCCGGCACACTAGCACATGTGACAGCCCTAGGGTAACTCAAGCCAAGCCTTGGATACCTGTATCTGCTCGACATGGACCCGGACACTGTTACTGCAGTTGGGAAGGAAAGCAGCCGTGCATGTCTCTGGTTAAGACGAGGCCTGACTCTCCTCCATGGGCTCCAGGGAAAGCCCAATACAAATGCCAGCACAGGCGAAGCAATCTCAGGCTGCATCCTCAGCACCAGAAGGGGACTTAGGACATGGTGCCATTGGGGAGGAATCCCCAGATGTGCCTCACTCCTCGCACGGAGACTGGCCTATCCTGGGGCCACAGGGGCGGGTACCTGTGGTCCCCGTCCTAACTCTAGAGGGCCCCACTGCAACTCGAGAAACACCAGAAGCTTCATCCTTACAGGTGGAATGATGCCCTGGTCTGCTGCAGCATCCCAGGGGAAATCACCCCTTCCCTTTTGGACCTCAAAATGCTCTTTCACACCCTTGCTGTGACCCAGGAAGTTCTCCGCCCCACACGAGAGGACCGCCAAGGGTCCTGCCATGATTCAAGAGGAGCTCCATTTTCCCATGCTCAGCTCCAGATGAGTGGGCCTTTCCCTGCTCCATCGGGAAAGTCTTCCCAGCTCCCCCATCCCATCCCAAGAGGAGGCATTCACACCAGGCGAGTCCAGAGAAGCCTCAGGCATTGGGTCACATTTCCACAAGACCCCCAAATGCCTTGTCCACTCCAAATGAAACTGACTTTCCTGCAGTGCCTCGACTGTCATTCCGAGGCTCAACTCTGGCACACTGGCACTCGGATAATCCCTGGGTTACCACGAGGACAAGCCACTGTACCCTTTATCCGCTCAACAGTGACCCGGACACTGTTGCTGCAGTTGGAGAGGAAAGCGGCTGTGCACGTCCCCAGCATAGACGGGCCTGACTCTACTATGGGGGCCCCAGGGGAACCCCAAGACCTATGTCAGCATGGGCGAGGCAAGCACAGGCTCCGGCCTCAGCACCAGATAAGGACTGAGGACTGGGCGACGTCTTAGGAGGAATCCCCTCAGGTGCCTGGCAATTCGCATGGAGGCTGGCCTCTACAGTGGCCACAGTGGCGGGACTCTGGGATCCCCTTCGTATCTCCAGAGGACCCTGCCGCAACTTGAAAAAATCCATAAGTTTCTCCCGTGCAGGGAGGGTGAGTGCCTTGTCCGCTGCAGCATCTTGGGGGAAATCACCCCTTCTCTCTTGGACCTTGAAAGTCTCCTTCATACCCCTGTGGTGACCTAAGAAGTTCCCTGCTCCAAATGTTCCAACTCGAGGGGAACGCCGAGGCTGTCCCCGAGACTCAAGAGGAGCCCCGTTTTCACCTGTTGAGCTCCAGATGAGGGGCCTTTTCCCTGCTACATTGGAAAACATTTTCCGTGGCTCCATTTGCATCCCAAAAGGTAGCCTGGCATCAGGAGAGTCGGGCGGAGGTTCAGGTGTCTGACCACCACTCCCCAGGATTCCCAAATGCCTAGTCCTCTCCAGAAGAACATGACTGCCCTGCACTCTCTCGACTGTCACCCCGAGGATCGACTCCCATCACACTGCAACGTGAGACAGCCCTGAAGTACTTCGATGGCAAGCCACAAATTTCTGTGTCCGCTAGACGGGGAGCCAGACACAGCCGCTGTAGTTGGAGAAGAAAGAGGCCGTGCAAGTCTCCAGGTGAGAAGAGGCCTGATTCCCCTGTGGGGGCTCCAGAGTAAACTCAAGACCTAAGAAAGCATGAGCGAGGAAATTTCAGGCTCTGACTGCAGCACAAGACGAGGACTAAGGACCCGGCGATGACTGGGAGGGAATCCCCAGAGGCAACTCGCAACTCGCACTGAGAATGGCCTCTCCTGATGATACAGGGGCGGGTCCCTGGGGTCTCCATCGTAACTCGAGATTATCCCGCCCCAACTCGTGAAAAACCACATGATTCTCTCCTGCAGGGAGGGTGAGTCCCTTGTCCGCTGCAGCATCTCAGGGGAAATCACACCTTCACTCTTGGACCTCGAAATTTTCCTTCATACCCCTGTTGTGAGCTAGGAATTTCGCCTCTCCAAACGTCTTCACTCGAGACGAACCTCGAGGGTCCTGTCGCGACTCAAGAGGAGCCCCGTTTTCCCCTGCTGAGTTCCAGATGAGGGGCCATTTCCCTGCTCCATCGGGAAAGTTTTTCCGGTGCTCCCCTCGCATCCCAGAAGGTGGTCTCGCATCAGGAGTGTCGGGAGGAGCCTCAGGTGTTGGACCACCACTCCCCAAATTCCCAAATGCCTGGTGCACTCCAGATGAACATGACTGCCCTGCACTGTCTCGACTGTCACCCCGAGGCTCTACTCCCAGCACACCGGCACGTGAGACAGCCCAGGAGTACCTAGATGGCAAGCCACAGATCCATGTGTCCACTTTATAGGGAGCCGGACACTGCCACTGCAGTTGGGGAAGCAAGAGTAAGTGCAAGCCTCCAGGCGAGAAGAGGCCTGACTCCCCTGTTGGGTCTCCAGGGGATCCCCAAGTTCTATGTCAGCATGGGCAAGGCAAGCACAGGCTCCGACCTCAGCACCAGACGAGGACTGAAGACCTGGCGACGTCTCAGGAGGAATCCCCACAGGTGCCTCACAACTCGCATGGAGACTGGCCTCTCCGGAGGCCAGAACACCAGGACACTGGGGTCCCCATCGCAACTCGAGTGGACCCCACCGCAACTAGAGAAAAGCCGTATGTTTCTCCCCTGCAGGAAGGGTGAGACCTTTGTCTGCTTCAGCTTCTCGGGGGAAATCACCCTTTCCACTTGGACCTCAAAAGGCTTGTTCATACACTTGTTGTGACCTAGGAAGTTCCCCGCCCCAACCGTCCCCTCTCAAGGGGAACCCCGAGGGTCCTGCCATGACTCAGGAGGAGCCCCGTTTTCCCCTGCTGAGCTCCAGATGAGGGGCCCTTTCCCTGCTCCATCGTGAAAGGTTTTCCAGCGCTCTCCTCACATCCCAAGTGGTGGCCTCGCATCAGGAGCTTCAGGAGGATCCTCAGGAGTCCGACCACCACTCCCCAAGAACCCTAAATACCTCGTCCACTCCACATGAACATGACTGCCCTGCACTGTCTCGACTGTCACCCCGAGGCTCGACTCCCAACACACTGGCACGTGAGACAGCCCTGGAGTACCTGGATGGAAAGCCACAGATCCCAGTGTCCACTTTACGGGGAGCCGGACACTGCTGATGCAGTTGGGGAAGAAAGAGGCCGTGCAAGTCTCCAGGCGAGAAGAGGCCTGACTCCCCTCTCCAGCTCCAGGGCAAGCCCAATACAAATGTCAGCAGGGGCTAGGCAATCTCAGGCTGCAACCTCAGCACCAGAAGGGGACTGAGGACACGGGATGACTAGGGAGGAATCCCCAGAGGCGTCTCGCAGCTCGCACTGAGAATGGCCTCTCCTGAGGATACAGAGGCGGGTCGCTCGGTTCCCCCTCATAACTCGAGAGGACCCCGCCACAACTGGAGATAAACTNAAATGCCTGGTGCACTCCAGATGAACATGACTGCCCTGCACTGTCTCGACTGTCACCCCGAGGCTCTACTCCCAGCACACCGGCACGTGAGACAGCCCAGGAGTACCTAGATGGCAAGCCACAGATCCATGTGTCCACTTTATAGGGAGCCGGACACTGCCACTGCAGTTGGGGAAGCAAGAGTAAGTGCAAGCCTCCAGGCGAGAAGAGGCCTGACTCCCCTGTTGGGTCTCCAGGGGATCCCCAAGTTCTATGTCAGCATGGGCAAGGCAAGCACAGGCTCCGACCTCAGCACCAGACGAGGACTGAAGACCTGGCGACGTCTCAGGAGGAATCCCCACAGGTGCCTCACAACTCGCATGGAGACTGGCCTCTCCGGAGGCCAGAACACCAGGACACTGGGGTCCCCATCGCAACTCGAGTGGACCCCACCGCAACTAGAGAAAAGCCGTATGTTTCTCCCCTGCAGGAAGGGTGAGACCTTTGTCTGCTTCAGCTTCTCGGGGGAAATCACCCTTTCCACTTGGACCTCAAAAGGCTTGTTCATACACTTGTTGTGACCTAGGAAGTTCCCCGCCCCAACCGTCCCCTCTCAAGGGGAACCCCGAGGGTCCTGCCATGACTCAGGAGGAGCCCCGTTTTCCCCTGCTGAGCTCCAGATGAGGGGCCCTTTCCCTGCTCCATCGTGAAAGGTTTTCCAGCGCTCTCCTCACATCCCAAGTGGTGGCCTCGCATCAGGAGCTTCAGGAGGATCCTCAGGAGTCCGACCACCACTCCCCAAGAACCCTAAATACCTCGTCCACTCCACATGAACATGACTGCCCTGCACTGTCTCGACTGTCACCCCGAGGCTCGACTCCCAACACACTGGCACGTGAGACAGCCCTGGAGTACCTGGATGGAAAGCCACAGATCCCAGTGTCCACTTTACGGGGAGCCGGACACTGCTGATGCAGTTGGGGAAGAAAGAGGCCGTGCAAGTCTCCAGGCGAGAAGAGGCCTGACTCCCCTCTCCAGCTCCAGGGCAAGCCCAATACAAATGTCAGCAGGGGCTAGGCAATCTCAGGCTGCAACCTCAGCACCAGAAGGGGACTGAGGACACGGGATGACTAGGGAGGAATCCCCAGAGGCGTCTCGCAGCTCGCACTGAGAATGGCCTCTCCTGAGGATACAGAGGCGGGTCGCTCGGTTCCCCCTCATAACTCGAGAGGACCCCGCCACAACTGGAGATAAACTGGTAGCTTCTCCCTGCAGGCTTGGTGTGGCCCTTGTCCACAAATGGTATTTCAGGGGAATTCACCGGGTACTTCGTGGACCTAGAAAGGCTCCTTCACTTTCTTGCTGTGACCCAAGAAGTTGCCCACCCCACCCGGCCCTACACGAGAGGAACCCCAAGGGTCCCGCCAAGCCTCAAGAGGAGGCCTGTTTTCCCCTGCTGAGCTCCAGTTGGTGGGCCCTTTCCCTGCTCCTTCGGGAAAGGTTTCGCAGGGTTCCCCTCGCATCCCAGCAGGAGGTGCTCGCACCTGGAATGTTGGGAGGAGTCTCAAAGCTTGGGCCACCATTCCCCAAGACCCCCAAATGCCTAGTCCACTTCAGATGAACCTGACTGCCCTGCACTGCCTCGACTCTAACACCGAGGCTCGACTCTGGCACACTAGCACTTGTGACAGGCCTAGGGTACCTTGAGCACAAGCCATAGATCCCTGTATCTGCTCGACAGTGACCCAGACACTGATACTGTAGTTGGGAAAGAAATCGGCCGTGCACGTCTCCAGTGGAGACGAGGCCTGACTCCCCGCTGCAGGCTCCAGGGGAAGCCCAATACAAATGTCAGCACTGGCGAGGCAGTCTCAGGCTGCAGCCTCAGCATCCGAATGGGACTGAGGACTTGGCGACACTGGGCAGGAATCCCCAGATGTGCCTTGCTCCCGGAACGAGACTGGCCTATCCTCGGGCCACAGGGGTGTATCCCTGCGATCCACATTGTAACTTGAGGGGACCCCACCGCAACCTTGTCCCCTGCAGCATCCCACGGGAAATCACCCGTTCCCTCTTGGACCTCGAAATGCACTTTCACACCCTTGCTGTGACACAAGAAGTTCCCTGCCCCTCACGGCCCCACTCGAGAGGACTGCCGAGGATCCCGCCATGACTCAAGAGGAGCTCCATTTTCCCATGCTCAGCTCCAGATGAGGGACCCTTTCCCTGCTCCATCGTGAAAGGTTTCCCCACTCTCCCCTGGCAACTCAAGAGGAGGCACTCACACCAGAGGAGTCCAGAGAAGCCTCAGGCGTCGGGTCACATTTCCGTAAATCCCCCAAATGCCTAGTCTACTCCAGATGAATCTGACTGTCCTGCACTGCCTCGACTGTCACGCGACACTCGACACTGGCACACTGGCAAGAGTGATAGCCCTGGGTACCTCGAGGTCAAGCCACTGATCCCTGTATCCGCTTGACAGGGACCTAGACACTGTTGCTGCAGGTGGGGAGGAAATGGCTGTGCACTTTCCCAGGCGAGACAAGGCCTGACTCCCCTATGGGGACTCCAGGGGAACCCCAAGACCTATGTCAGCATGGCCGAGGCAAGCACAGGCTCTGGCCTCAGCACCAGATGAGGACTGAGGACCTGACGACGTGTTGGGAGGATTCCACACAGGTGCCTCGCAACTCGCATGGAGACTGGGCTCTCCTGAGGCAACAGCGGCTGGTCCCTAGGGTCCCAGTCATAATTGGAGTTGACCATACTGCAACTCGAGAAAAACCAGAAGCTTCTCCCCTGCATGGTGGGTGAGTCCCTTCTCCGTTACAGCATCTCGTTGGAAATCTCCCATTCCCTCTTGGTCCTTGAAAGGCTCCTGCATACCCTTTTTGTGACCTAGGAAGTAACCCGCCCCAACCGTCCCCACTCGAGAGGAAGCCCGAGGGTCCCGCCGCGACTCAACAGGAGCCCCGTTTTCGCCTGCTGAGCTCCAGATCAGGGCCATTTCTCTGCTCCATTGGGAAAGGTTTTGCGGTGCTCCACTCGCATCCCAAGAGGTGCCCTTGCATCAGGAGTGTCGTGAGGAGCCTCAGGAGTCCGACCACCACTCCACAAGACCCCCAATTGCCTCGTCCACTCCAGATGAACATGACTGCCCTGCACTGTCTCAACTGTCACCCCAAGGCTCGACTCCCAACACACTTGCACGTGAGACAGCTCTGGAATACCTTGATGGCAAGCCTCAGTTCCATGTGTCCACTTTACGGGGAGCTAGACACTGCTGCTGCAGTAGGGGAAGAAAGAGGCCATGCAAGTCTCCAGGCGAGCAGAGACCTGACTCCACTATGGGGCTCCAGAGTAACCTCAAGACTGATGAAAGCATGAGAGAGGAAATCTGAGGCTCCGACCTCAGCACCAAACGAGGACTGAGGACCGGGCGATGACTGGGGAAGAATTCCCAGAGGCGCTTTGCAACTCGCTCTGAGAATGGCCTCTCCTGAGTATACAGGGGCTTGTCCCTGGGGTCCCCGTCGTAACTCAAGGGGACTCCGCTGCAACTCGAGAAAAACCGGAAGCTTCTCCCCTGAAGAATTGGTGTGGCCATTGTCTGCAATGGCATCTCAGGTGAATTCACCCCATCACTCGTGGACCTCGAAAAGCTAATTCACACCTTTGCTGTGAACCAAGAATTTCCCAGCCCCACCCATCCCCACTCGAGAGGAACCCCAAGGGTCCTGCCAAGACTCAAGAGGAACCCCGTTTTCCCCTGCTGAGCTCCAGATGAAGGGCCCTTTCCCTGCTCCAAAGGTTTTGGCGATATTCCCCTTACATCCCAAGAGGAGGTGCTCACACCTGGAGTGTCAGGAGGAGTCTCACAGATTGGGCCAACATTCTCCAAGCCCCCGAATACCTCGTCTACTCCAGATGAACCTGATTGCCCTGCACTGCCTCGACTGTAACCCCGAGGCTAGACTCCGACACACTGGCACGTGTGATATCCCTGGGGTACCTCAACGGCAAGCCACTGATCCCTGTATATGCTCGACAGGGACTCGGACACTGTTGCTGCAGTTGGGGAGGAAAGCAGCTGTGCTTGTCTTCAGGCGAGACCAGGCCTGACTCCCCTATGGGGGCTCCCGAGTAACTTCAAGACCTATGAAAGCATGAGTGAGGAAAACTCAGGCTCTGACCTCAGCACCAGATGAGGACTGACGACCCAGCAACAACAGGGGAAGAATCCCCAGAGGCGCCTCGCAACTCGCACTGAGAATGGCCTCCCCTGAGGATACAGGGGCGGGTCCCTGGGGTCCCTGTCGTAACTCCAGAGGATCCCACAGCAACTTGAGAAAAACCAGAAGCTCCTCCACTACAGGCATGGTGTGGCCCTTTTGCACGGCGGCATCTCAGAAGAATTCATCTCGTTCCTCGTGGACCTTGAAAGGCTCCTTGACACCCATGCTGTGACCCAAGAAGTTCCCTGCCCCACCCGTCCCCACTCGAGAGGAAACCCGAGTGTCCCGCCAAGACTCAAGCGGAGCCCCGTTTTCCCCTGCTGAGCTCCAGATGAGGGGCCCTTTCCCTGCTCCATCAGGAAAGGTTTCAAGATATTCCCCTCCCATCCCAAGAGGAGGTCCACACACCTGGAAATTCAGGAGGAGTCTCACAGATTGCGCCACCATTCTCCTAGACCCCCAAATGCCTGGTTGACTCCAGATGAACTTGACGGACTTGCCTTGCCCTGCCTCGACTGTCATCCTGAGGCTCGATGCCTGCACAATGGCATGTGTGACAGCCCTTGGATACCTCGAGGGCAAGCCAAGATCCCTGTATCCGCTCGACAGGGACCCTGACACTGTTGCTGCAGTTGGGGAGAAAATCGGCCGTGTACTTCTCCAGGCGAGACGAGACCTGATTCCCCTGTAGGGGCTCCATCGACAACCCAAGACCTTTGTCAGCATGGGCGAGGCAGCTCAGGTTCAAGCTTCAGCACCAAACCAGGAGTGAAGACCCTGCGACGACTGGGGATGAATCCCCAGCGGTGCCTCGCAAATTGCTTGGAACTGTAGTCTCCTGTGGCCACAAGGGCATGTTTCTGAGGTCCCGTCGTAACTTGATAGGACCCCACCGGCACTCAAGAAAAACCAGAAACTTCTCCCCTGTAGGTCGAGTGATGCCCTTGTCCACTGTGGCATCCTGGGGGAAATCACCCGTTCCCTTTTGTACCTTGAAATGCTCCTTAACACCCTTGATGTTACCCAAGAAGTTCCCCGCCCCACAAGTCCCCACTCGAAAGGACAGCCGAGGGTCCCACCGCGACTCGAGAGGAAATCTATTTTCCCATGCTCAGCTCCACATGAGGGGCTCTTTCACTGCTCCGTCGGGCCAGGTTTCACGCTGTTCCCCTCCCATATCAAGAGGAGGTGCTCACACCTGGAGAGTCGGGAGGAGTCTCACAGTTTGGGCCACAATTCCCCAAGACCCCTAAATGCCTCGTCCACTCCAGATGAACCTGACTACCCTGCACTGCCTCGACTGTCACCCCGAGACTCGACTCCGGCACACTGGCACGGGTAGTAGCCCTGGGGAACCTCCAATTCAAGCCAGTGATCCCTGTATCCGCTCGACAGGGACACGGAAACTGTTGCTGCATTTGGAAGGAAAGCGGCTATGCATGTCTCCAGGCGAGACGAGGCCTGACTCCCCTGTTGGGGCTCCAGGGGAACCCCACGACCTCTGTTAGCATGGGCGAGGCAAGCAGAGGCTCAGGCCTCAGCACCTTATGAGAACTAAAGACCTGGCGACGTCTGTGGAGGAATCCCCAGAGGTGCCTCGCAACTTGCATGGAGACTGGCTTCTCCTGAGGCCACAGTGGCGGGTCCTGGGGTCCCCGTTGTAACTCGAGATGACCCCTCCGCAACTCAAGAAAAACCAGAAACTTCACCCTTGCAGGCGAAGTGAGGTCCTTGTCCTCTGTGGCGTCCCAAGGGAAATCACCCATTCCCTCCTTTACCTCGAAATGCTCCATCACACCCTTGCTGTGAACCAAGAAGATTCCCGCCCCACACGTCCCCACTCGAGAGGACCAACGAGGGTCCCACCAAGACTCAAGAGGAGCCCAATTTTCCGCTGCTGACCTTCAGATGAGGGGCCCTTTCCCTGCTACTTCGAGAAAGGTTTTGCAGTGTTCCCCTCGCATGTCAAGAGGAGGTGCTCGCACCTGGAGAGTCAGAAGGAGTCTCACAGTTTGGGCCACCATTCCCCAATACCCCCAAATGCCTTGTACACTCCAGATGAACCTGACTGCCCTGCACTGCCTCGTCTGACACCCCAAAGCTCGACTCCGACATAGTGCATGTGTGATAGCCCTGGGGTACCTCGAGGGCAAGCCACTGATCCCTGTATCCGCTCGACAGGGACCAGGACTCTCTTGCTGCAGTTGGGGAGGAAAGCGGCTGTGCACGTCTCCAGGCGAGACAAGGCCTGATTCCCCTGTGGGGGCTCCAGTGGAACCCCAAGACCTATGTCAGCATGGTCGAGGAAAGCTCAGGCTCCAGCTTCAGCACCAGACCAGTACTGAGGTCCTGGCGACGATTGCGGATGAATCCCCAGAGGCGCCTTGCACATCGCTCAGAGCCTGTCCTCTCCTGTGGCCACAAGCACGGCGTTCTGGGCGTCCCATCGTAACACAAGAGGACTCCACCGTCACTCGAGAAAAACCAGAAACTTCTCCCCTGCAGATGGAGTGAGGCCCTTGTCCACGGGGGCATCTCGTGCGAAATCACCCCTTCCCTCCTAGACCTTGAAAGGCTCCTTCACACCCTTGCTGTGACCGAAGACGTTCCCCATCCGACCCATTCCCACTCGAGAGGAACCCCGAAAGTCCTGCCAGGACTCAAGAGGAGCCCCGTTTTCCCCGTCTGAGCTCTAGATGATGGGACATTTCCCTGCTCTGATGGGAAAGTGTTCACGGCTCTCCCCTGGCATCCCAAGAAGAGGTGCTTGAATGAGGAGAGACAGGACTAGCCTCAGGGGTCGGTCCATCATTCCAAAGACCCCCAAATGACTCATCAATTCCTGATGAATGTCACTGCCCTGCACATCTTCGACTGTCAGCCTGAGACTCTACTCCCGACACACTGGCAAGTGTGAGAGCCCTGTGGTACCTCGAGGGCAAGACACAGATCCCTGTTTCCACAAGAAGGGGTGCTGGACACTTCGGCTGCAGATGGGGAGGAGTCGGCCATGAACATCTCCAGGCGAGATGAGGCCTGACTCCCCGGTGGCAGCTCCAGGGGAACCCCAAGACGTAGGTCAGCATGGCGAGGCAAGCTCAGGCTGCAACCTCAGCACCAGACGAGGCCTGGGGACCCGGCGACGACTGGGGAGGAATACCCACTGAAAGTCTCAAGGAGACTGGCCTCTCCTGAGGCCACAGGGGCGGGTCTCTGGGGTCCCCATCATAACTCGAGAGCACCCGGCTGCAACTCAAGAAAAATCAGAGGCTTCTCGCTTGCAGGCGGAGTGAGGCCCTTGTCCCCTGCGGCATCCTGGGGGAAATCACCCATTCCCTCTTGGACCTCGAAATGCTCCTTCACACCCTTACTGTGACCTAAGAAGTTTCCCGTCCTACCCATCCCCACTCGTGAGGAACACCGAGGGTCCTGTGACGACTCAAGAGGAGCTCCATTTTCCCCTGCTCATCTCCAGATGAGGGACCCTTTCCCTGATCCATCGGGAAAGGGTTCCCGGCTCTCCCCTCACATCCCAAGAGGAGGCCCTCACACCAGGCGTGTCCAGAGGAGCCACAGGTATCTGGTCACATTTCCCCAAGAATCTCAAATGCCTCGTCCACTCCAGATGAACCTGACTGCCCCGCACTGCCTCGACTGCCTCCCCAAGGCTCGACTGCTGACACACTGGGACGTGTGATAGCCCTGGGGTACCTCGAGGTCAAGACACTTATCCCTGTATCCGTTCGACAGGGACCTGGACACTGTTGCTGCAGTTTGGGAGGAAAGCGGCTGTGCACGTCCCCAGGCGAGATGAGGCCTGATTCCGCTGTGGGGGCTCCAGGGGATCCCCAAGCCCTATGTCAGCATGGGTGAGGCAAGCACAGGCTCCGGCCTCAGCACCACATGAGGACTGAGGACCCGGCGACGTCTCAGGAGGAATCCCCACAGGTGCCTCGCAATTCGCATGGATACTGGCCTCTCCTGAGGCCACAGTGGCGGGTCCCTGGGGTCCCCATCGTAACTCGAGAGGATCCTGCGGAAAGTCGTGAAAAGCCTGAACCTTCTCCCCTGAGGGAGGGTGAGTCCCTTGTTCTGTGCAGGATCTCGGGGGAAATCACCCCTTCCCTCTTGGACCTCGAAAGGCTCCTTCATACCCTTGTTGTGACCTAGGAAGCTTCCCAACTGAACCGTCCCCACTCGAAAGAAACCCCTAGGGTCCCACCAAGACTCAAGAGGACCCCCGATTTTCCCTGCTGAGCTCCAGATGAGGGGCCCTTTCCCTGATCCATCGGGAAAGGTTTTCCGTCACTCCCCTCACACCCCAAGAAGTGGCCTCCCATCAGGAGAGTCGGGAGGATCNCGAATACCTCGTCTACTCCAGATGAACCTGATTGCCCTGCACTGCCTCGACTGTAACCCCGAGGCTAGACTCCGACACACTGTCATGTGTGATATCCCTGGGGTACCTCAACGGCAAGCCACTGATCCCTGTATATGCTCGACAGGGACTCGGACACTGTTGCTGCAGTTGGGGAGGAAAGCAGCTGTGCTTGTCTTCAGGCGAGACGAGGCCTGACTCCCCTATGGGGGCTCCCGAGTAACTTCAAGACCTATGAAAGCATGAGTGAGGAAAACTCAGGCTCTGACCTCAGCACCAGATGAGGACTGACGACCCAGCAACAACAGGGGAAGAATCCCCAGAGGCGCCTCGCAACTCGCACTGAGAATGGCCTCCCCTGAGGATACAGGGGCGGGTCCCTGGGGTCCCTGTCGTAACTCCAGAGGATCCCACTGCAACTTGAGAAAAACCAGAAGCTCCTCCACTACAGGCATGGTGTGGCCCTTTTGCACGGCGGCATCTCAGAAGAATTCATCTCGTTCCTCGTGGACCTTGAAAGGCTCCTTGACACCCATGCTGTGACCCAAGAAGTTCCCTGCCCCACCCGTCCCCACTCGAGAGGAAACCCGAGTGTCCCGCCAAGACTCAAGCGGAGCCCCGTTTTCCCCTGCTGAGCTCCAGATGAGGGGCCCTTTCCCTGCTCCATCAGGAAAGGTTTCAAGATATTCCCCTCCCATCCCAAGAGGAGGTCCACACACCTGGAAATTCAGGAGGAGTCTCACAGATTGCGCCACCATTCTCCTAGACCCCCAAATGCCTGGTTGACTCCAGATGAACTTGACGGACTTGCCTTGCCCTGCCTCGACTGTCATCCTGAGGCTCGATGCCTGCACAATGGCATGTGTGACAGCCCTTGGATACCTCGAGGGCAAGCCAAGATCCCTGTATCCGCTCGACAGGGACCCTGACACTGTTGCTGCAGTTGGGGAGAAAATCGGCCGTGTACTTCTCCAGGCGAGACGAGACCTGATTCCCCTGTAGGGGCTCCATCGACAACCCAAGACCTTTGTCAGCATGGGCGAGGCAGCTCAGGTTCAAGCTTCAGCACCAAACCAGGAGTGAAGACCCTGCGATGACTGGGGATGAATCCCCAGCGGTGCCTCGCAAATTGCTTGGAACTGTAGTCTCCTGTGGCCACAAGGGCATGTTTCTGAGGTCCCGTCGTAACTTGATAGGACCCCACCGGCACTCAAGAAAAACCAGAAACTTCTCCCCTGTAGGTCGAGTGATGCCCTTGTCCACTGTGGCATCCTGGGGGAAATCACCCGTTCCCTTTTGTACCTTGAAATGCTCCTTAACACCCTTGATGTTACCCAAGAAGTTCCCCGCCCCACAAGTCCCCACTCGAAAGGACAGCCGAGGGTCCCACCGCGACTCGAGAGGAAATCTATTTTCCCATGCTCAGCTCCACATGAGGGGCTCTTTCACTGCTCCGTCGGGCCAGGTTTCACGCTGTTCCCCTCCCATATCAAGATGAGGTGCTCACACCTGGAGAGTCGGGAGGAGTCTCACAGTTTGGGCCACAATTCCCCAAGACCCCTAAATGCCTCGTCCACTCCAGATGAACCTGACTACCCTGCACTGCCTCGACTGTCACCCCGAGACTCGACTCCGGCACACTGGCACGGGTAGTAGCCCTGGGGAACCTCCAATTCAAGCCAGTGATCCCTGTATCCGCTCGACAGGGACACGGAAACTGTTGCTGCATTTGGAAGGAAAGCGGCTATGCATGTCTCCAGGCGAGACGAGGCCTGACTCCCCTGTTGGGGCTCCAGGGGAACCCCACGACCTCTGTTAGCATGGGCGAGGCAAGCAGAGGCTCAGGCCTCAGCACCTTATGAGAACTAAAGACCTGGCGANGCCATTGTCTGCAATGGCATCTTAGGTGAATTCACCCCATCACTCGTGGACCTCGAAAAGCTAATTCACACCTTTGCTGTGAACCAAGAATTTCCCAGCCCCACCCATCCCCACTCGAGAGGAACCCCAAGGGTCCTGCCAAGACTCAAGAGGAACCCCGTTTTCCCCTGCTGAGCTCCAGATGAAGGGCCCTTTCCCTGCTCCAAAGGTTTTGGCGATATTCCCCTTACATCCCAAGAGGAGGTGCTCACACCTGGAGTGTCAGGAGGAGTCTCACAGATTGGGCCAACATTCTCCAAGCCCCCGAATACCTCGTCTACTCCAGATGAACCTGATTGCCCTGCACTGCCTCGACTGTAACCCCGAGGCTAGACTCCGACACACTGGCACGTGTGATATCCCTGGGGTACCTCAACGGCAAGCCACTGATCCCTGTATATGCTCGACAGGGACTCGGACACTGTTGCTGCAGTTGGGGAGGAAAGCAGCTGTGCTTGTCTTCAGGCGAGACGAGGCCTGACTCCCCTATGGGGGCTCCCGAGTAACTTCAAGACCTATGAAAGCATGAGTGAGGAAAACTCAGGCTCTGACCTCAGCACCAGATGAGGACTGACGACCCAGCAACAACAGGGGAAGAATCCCCAGAGGCGCCTCGCAACTCGCACTGAGAATGGCCTCCCCTGAGGATACAGGGGCGGGTCCCTGGGGTCCCTGTCGTAACTCCAGAGGATCCCACTGCAACTTGAGAAAAACCAGAAGCTCCTCCACTACAGGCATGGTGTGGCCCTTTTGCACGGCGGCATCTCAGAAGAATTCATCTCGTTCCTCGTGGACCTTGAAAGGCTCCTTGACACCCATGCTGTGACCCAAGAAGTTCCCTGCCCCACCCGTCCCCACTCGAGAGGAAACCCGAGTGTCCCGNGCAAGCAGAGGCTCAGGCCTCAGCACCTTATGAGAACTAAAGACCTGGCGACGTCTGTGGAGGAATCCCCAGAGGTGCCTCGCAACTTGCATGGAGACTGGCTTCTCCTGAGGCCACAGTGGCGGGTCCTCGGGTCCCCGTTGTAACTCGAGATGACCCCTCCGCAACTCGAGAAAAACCAGAAACTTCACCCTTGCAGGCGGAGTGAGGTCCTTGTCCTCTGTGGCGTCCCAAGGGAAATCACCCATTCCCTCCTTTACCTCGAAATGCTCCATCACACCCTTGCTGTGAACCAAGAAGATTCCCGCCCCACACGTCCCCACTCGAGAGGACCAACGAGGGTCCCACCAAGACTCAAGAGGAGCCCAATTTTCCGCTGCTGACCTTCAGATGAGGGGCCCTTTCCCTGCTACTTCGAGAAAGGTTTTGCAGTGTTCCCCTCGCATGTCAAGAGGAGGTGCTCGCACCTGGAGAGTCAGAAGGAGTCTCACAGTTTGGGCCACCATTCCCCAATACCCCCAAATGCCTTGTACACTCCAGATGAACCTGACTGCCCTGCACTGCCTCGTCTGACACCCCAAAGCTCGACTCCGACATAGTGCATGTGTGATAGCCCTGGGGTACCTCGAGGGCAAGCCACTGATCCCTGTATCCGCTCGACAGGGACCAGGACTCTCTTGCTGCAGTTGGGGAGGAAAGCGGCTGTGCACGTCTCCAGGCGAGACAAGGCCTGATTCCCCTGTGGGGGCTCCAGTGGAACCCCAAGACCTATGTCAGCATGGTCGAGGAAAGCTCAGGCTCCAGCTTCAGCACCAGACCAGTACTGAGGTCCTGGCGACGATTGCGGATGAATCCCCAGAGGCGCCTTGCACATCGCTCAGAGCCTGTCCTCTCCTGTGGCCACAAGCACGGCGTTCTGGGCGTCCCATCGTAACACAAGAGGACTCCACCGTCACTCGAGAAAAACCAGAAACTTCTCCCCTGCAGATGGAGTGAGGCCCTTGTCCACGGGGGCATCTCGTGCGAAATCACCCCTTCCCTCCTAGACCTTGAAAGGCTCCTTCACACCCTTGCTGTGACCGAAGACGTTCCCCATCCGACCCATTCCCACTCGAGAGGAACCCCGAAAGTCCTGCCAGGACTCAAGAGGAGCCCCGTTTTCCCCGTCTGAGCTCTAGATGATGGGACATTTCCCTGCTCTGATGGGAAAGTGTTCACGGCTCTCCCCTGGCATCCCAAGAAGAGGTGCTTGAATGAGGAGAGACAGGACTAGCCTCAGGGGTCGGTCCATCATTCCAAAGACCCCCAAATGACTCATCAATTCCTGATGAATGTCACTGCCCTGCACATCTTCGACTGTCAGCCTGAGACTCTACTCCCGACACACTGGCAAGTGTGAGAGCCCTGTGGTACCTCGAGGGCAAGACACAGATCCCTGTTTCCACAAGAAGGGGTGCTGGACACTTCGGCTGCAGATGGGGAGGAGTCGGCCATGAACATCTCCAGGCGAGATGAGGCCTGACTCCCCGGTGGCAGCTCCAGGGGAACCCCAAGACGTAGGTCAGCATGGCGAGGCAAGCTCAGGCTGCAACCTCAGCACCAGACGAGGCCTGGGGACCCGGCGACGACTGGGGAGGAATACCCACTGAAAGTCTCAAGGAGACTGGCCTCTCCTGAGGCCACAGGGGCGGGTCTCTGGGGTCCCCATCATAACTCGAGAGCACCCGGCTGCAACTCAAGAAAAATCAGAGGCTTCTCGCTTGCAGGCGGAGTGAGGCCCTTGTCCCCTGCGGCATCCTGGGGGAAATCACCCATTCCCTCTTGGACCTCGAAATGCTCCTTCACACCCTTACTGTGACCTAAGAAGTTTCCCGTCCTACCCATCCCCACTCGTGAGGAACACCGAGGGTCCTGTGACGACTCAAGAGGAGCTCCATTTTCCCCTGCTCATCTCCAGATGAGGGACCCTTTCCCTGATCCATCGGGAAAGGGTTCCCGGCTCTCCCCTCACATCCCAAGAGGAGGCCCTCACACCAGGCGTGTCCAGAGGAGCCACAGGTATCTGGTCACATTTCCCCAAGAATCTCAAATGCCTCGTCCACTCCAGATGAACCTGACTGCCCCGCACTGCCTCGACTGCCTCCCCAAGGCTCGACTGCTGACACACTGGGACGTGTGATAGCCCTGGGGTACCTCGAGGTCAAGACACTTATCCCTGTATCCGTTCGACAGGGACCTGGACACTGTTGCTGCAGTTTGGGAGGAAAGCGGCTGTGCACGTCCCCAGGCGAGATGAGGCCTGATTCCGCTGTGGGGGCTCCAGGGGATCCCCAAGCCCTATGTCAGCATGGGTGAGGCAAGCACAGGCTCCGGCCTCAGCACCACATGAGGACTGAGGACCCGGCGACGTCTCAGGAGGAATCCCCACAGGTGCCTCGCAATTCGCATGGATACTGGCCTCTCCTGAGGCCACAGTGGCGGGTCCCTGGGGTCCCCATCGTAACTCGAGAGGATCCTGCGGAAAGTCGTGAAAAGCCTGAACCTTCTCCCCTGAGGGAGGGTGAGTCCCTTGTTCTGTGCAGGATCTCGGGGGAAATCACCCCTTCCCTCTTGGACCTCGAAAGGCTCCTTCATACCCTTGTTGTGACCTAGGAAGCTTCCCAACTGAACCGTCCCCACTCGAAAGAAACCCCTAGGGTCCCACCAAGACTCAAGAGGACCCCCGATTTTCCCTGCTGAGCTCCAGATGAGGGGCCCTTTCCCTGATCCATCGGGAAAGGTTTTCCGTCACTCCCCTCACACCCCAAGAAGTGGCCTCCCATCAGGAGAGTCGGGAGGATCCTCAGGTGTCCGACCACCACTCCCCAAGACCCGCAAATTCCTCGTATACTCCAGATGAACATGACTGCCCTGCACTGTCTTGACCGTCACCCGAGGCTCGATTCCCAACACACTGGCATGTGAGACAGCCCTGGAGAACCTCTATGGAAAGACACAGATTCTTGTGTCCGCTTTAAGGGGAGCGGGACACTGCTGCTGCCTTTGGGGAAGAAGAGGCCATGCAAGTCTCCAGGTGAGAAGAGGTCTGACTCCCCTGTTGGGGATCCACAGTAACCTCAAGTAATATGCAAACACGATAGAGGAAATCATAGGCTCTACCTCAGCACCAGAGGAGGACTGAGGACCAGGCGACGACTGGGTTGGTATACCTAGAAGCACCTCACAATTGGCACTGAGAATGGCCTCTCCTAGGGATACAGTGGAGGGTCCCTGAGTTCCCCGTCATAAAGCGAGTGGACCCAGCTGCAACTCAAGAACAACTAGAAGCTTCTCCCCTGCAGGCATGGTGTGGCCCTTGCCTGCGGCGGCATCTCAGGGAAATTCATCCTGTCCCCCATGGACCGCGACAGGCTCGTTCACAACCTTGCTGTGATCCAAGAAGTTCCTCTCCCCAACCGTCCCTACTAGAGAGGAACCCGGAGGGTCCCACCAAGACTCATGAGGAGCTCGGTTTTCCCCTGCTGAGCTCCAGATGAGGAGCCCTTCCGTGCTCCATGGGGAAAGGTTTCCCTGTGTTCCCCTCGCATCCCAAGAGGAGGTGCTCACACCTGCAGAGTCGGAAGGAGTCTCACAAATTGGGCCACCATTCCCGAAGACCCCCAAATGCGTCCTCCACTAGAGATGATCCTGACTACCCTGCACTGCCTGGACTGTCACCCTGAGGCTCGAGTCAGGCCCACTGTCACGTGTGACAGCCCTAGGGTAACTCGAGTGCAAGCCATAGATCCCTGTATCTGCTAGACAGGGACCAGGACACTGTTACTGCAGTTTGGAAGGAAAGTGGCCTTACATGTCTCCAGTCGAGCCGAGGCCTGACTCCCCTCTGTGGGCTCCAGGGCAAGTCCAATACAAATGTCATCACGGGCGAGGCAATCTCAGGCTGCAGCCTCAGTACCAGAAAGGGACTGAGGACTTGACGCCACTGGGGAGGAATCCCCAGATGTGCCTCGCCCCTCGCACGGAGCCGGGCCTATCCTGGGGCCACAGGGGCGGATCCCTGTGGTCTCCGTCGTAACTAGAGGGGACCCCGCCTCAACTCGTGAAAAACCAGAAACTTCACCCTTGCAGTGGGAGTGAGGCCATTGTCTGCAGTGGCATCCCAGGGAAAATCACTTGTTCCCTCTTGCACCTCGAAATGCTCTTTCACACCCTTGCTGTGACCCAGGAAGTTCTCCGCCCCAGACGTCCTCATCCGAGAGGACTGCCGAGGGTCCATCGCGACTAAAAAGGAGCACCATTTTCCCATGCTCAGCTCCAGATGAGGGGCCATTTCCCTGCTCCATCGGGAAAGTGTTCCCGGCTCCCCCATCGCACCCCAAGAGGAGGCAGTCACACCAGGCGAGTCTAGAGAAGCCTCAGGCATCAGGTCACATTTCTGCAAGACCCTCAAATGCATAGGCCAGTCCAGATGAAACTGACTGTCCTGCACTGCTTCAACTGTCACCCAGAGGCTCGACTGGCACAATGGCATGTGTGATATCCCTGGGGTACCTCGAGATCAAGACACTGATCCCTGTAGCTGCTCGACAGGGACCCGGACAGTGTTGCTGCAGTTGGGGAGGAAAGAGCCTATGAACCTCCCCAGGTGAGACGAGACCTGACTCCCCTATGGGGGCACCAGGGGAAACCCAAGATCTATGTCAGCATGGGCGAGGCAAGCACAGCCTCTGGCCTCAGCACCAGACGAGGACTGAGGACCCAATGACGTCTCAGGAGGAATCCCCATATGTGCCTCGCAACTCGCATGGAGACTGGCCTCTCCTGAGGCCACAGTGGTGGGTTCCTGGGGTCCTCGTCATAACTCGAAAGGACCGTGCTGCAACTCGAGATAAACCAGA
>SJYW01009563.1:0-24747 GCA_006410735.1 Raphicerus campestris | reverse complement strand
CTTTGGCCACCTCATGCGAAGAATTGACTCACTGGAAAAGACTCTGATGCTGGGAGGGATTGGGGGCAGGAAGAGAAGGAGACGACAGACGATGAGATGGCTGGATGGTATCACTGACTGGATGGACGTAAGTCTGACTGAACTCTGGGTGTTGGTGATGGACAGGGAGGCCTGGCGTGCTGTGATTCATGGGGTCGCAAAGAATTGGACACAACTGAGCAACTGAACTGAACTGAACATTCGAAAATAAAGGAAGAAGATGACTTTAAAAAAATAATCTGACTGCAGTGAAAAAACAGCAGACACCTAAGTGGTCCATAAGAAGTCAGCTTTTAAATTAGTTTTTATTCCTACTCATCNACTGAACATTCGAAAATAAAGGAAGAAGATGACTTTAAAAAAATAATCTGACTGCAGTGAAAAAACAGCAGACACCTAAGTGGTCCATAAGAAGTCAGCTTTTAAATTAGTTTTTATTCCTACTCATCTGAAGAGTTGACTCATTGGAAAAGACTCTGATGCTGGGAAGGATTGGGGGCAGGAGGAGAAGGGGACGACCGAGGATGAGATGGCTGGATGGCATCACTGACTGGATGGACATGAGTCTGGGTGAACTCCGGGAGTTGGTAATGGACAGGGAGGCCTGGCTGCAATTCATGGCGTCACAAAGAGTCAGACATGACTGAGCGACTGAACTGAACTGATTTCTACTCCGTGGGTAATTTGACCTTGAGACTTACATGGGTATTTTTACAGAGATGTCGACAAGGCAAGTCAGAA
Organism: Raphicerus campestris; assembly: GCA_006410735.1. Taxonomy (NCBI): domain Eukaryota; kingdom Metazoa; phylum Chordata; class Mammalia; order Artiodactyla; family Bovidae; genus Raphicerus; species Raphicerus campestris. The sequence continues at coordinate 23,967 of SJYW01009563.1, read as the reverse complement.
GTGTTATACACAAACAAGTACTCACTTTCTCAGTGATATGTTATTTACTTAAGAGGAATTATTCTTTGGTAGAAAAATGAAATCACTCCCTGATATTAACTATATTAATTATATTCTATCTTGAAGGGAAACATCTTCAAACGTAAAATTCAGGTCTCAGTCTTGAAAGACAGAGGCCAATAGGCAAAATATACATAATGAGATCAACAACAACACAAACAACGTTTGCTGTTTACATGGGACCTTTCACTGGAGCAGGTCAAAAGGCATTTTATCAATTCATTAATACTTACAACTGAACCTTGGAAAAATTCATGTCAAGAGTCAGTCTATTTATTAAAACCAGAGCAGAGAGAAATTAAATGTACTAACAGCAAGATTAAAGAATCAATACAATGTAGGTAAAATGCTGGTAGCTGGTCGTTTAGTTGCTAAGATGTGTCTGACTCTTGCGACCCATGGACTGTAGCCCGCCAGGCTCCTCTGTTCATGGGATTATCAAGGCAAGAATACTGGAGTGGGTTGCCATTTCCTTCTATATAAAATGCTGGTGGGGAATAATATCTCATTCAAATATATATGCAGCAACTAGCCTTTTTTACCAATGAATTTTTACATGAAAGAAAGTATTAGTTGATCAGTCGTGTCCAACTCTGTAATCCCAGGGACAGTAGACTGCCAGGCTCCTCTGTCCATGGAATTCTCCAGGCAAGAATACTAGAGTAGGGTGCCATTTCCTACTCCTGGGGATCTTCCTGATCCAGGGATGGAACCTGGGTCTCCTGCCTTGCAGGCAGATTCTTTACTGTCTGAGCCATCAGGGAAGCCCAACTACAAATTCTCTGAAGGAAATTTTCCAAGAGATGATTTCATCTCTATTTAAAATCTAGAGTTGATGAGGGTGTAGGATATGCTTGAATCATTTGTAAATCAGTAAAGTTTTAAAACTCATGGCTTTAAAAAGATAACTAAATCTTTCTGAGCAATATAATCAGAATGCTTGGAACTTTTCATGTTTTTTGATTCAAATACACCTAAAGTTTCAAAGCAGTATGTCAAATCAATCATAGCATTTCAAAAAAGAATTTATCTTTATAGAGACTAAACATAAGAAAAGTGGGTTTAGCTAATTTTATTATCTTATAAAGATAATACAATGACCATAACACATTTTGTTGTTCAGTTGCTCTTTTGTAACTGTCTCTTTGTGACCCCATGGACTGCAGCATGCCAGCTTTCCCTGTCCTTCACTCTCTCCTGATAGTGAGTTTGCTCAAACTCATGTCCACTGAACTGCTGATGCCACCCAACCATCTCATCCTCTGTCGTCCTCTTCTCCTCCTGCCTTCAATCTTTCTCAGCATCAGGCTCTTTTCCAGTGAAATGGCTCTTCACATCAGGTGGCCAAAATATTGGAGCTTCAGCTTCAGCATCAGTTAATTTCCTTTAGGATGGACTGATTGGAATCCAAGGGACTCTCAAGAGTCTTCTCCAGCTCCCCAGTTCAAAAGAATCAGTTCTTCAGTGCCCAGCCTTCCTTATGGCCCATCTCTTACACCTGTACATGACTACTGGAAAAACCATAGCTTTGATTATACACATCTCTGTTGGCAAAGTAATGTCTCTGCTTTTTAATATGTTGTCTAGGTTTGTCATAGCTTTTCTTCCAAGGAGTAGGCGTCTTCTAATTTTATGGCTGCAGTCACCATCCAGAGTGATTTGGGAGCCTAAGAAAATCAAGCCTATCACTGTTTCCATTGTTTCTCCATCTATTTGCCATGAAGTGATGGGACCAAATGCCATGATCTTAGTTTTTTGCATATTGAATTTTAAGCCAGCTTTTTCACTCTCCTCTTTCACTTTCATCAAGAGGCTCTTTAGTTCCTCTTTGCTTTCTCCCATTTGGGTGGTATCATCTGCTTATCTGAGGTTACTGATATCTCTGTTGGCATCTTGATTCCAGCTTGAGCTTCATCCAGCCCAGCAGTTCACATGCTGTACTCTCCATGTAAGCTGAATAAGCAGGGTAACAATATACTACCTTGAAGTACTCCCTTCCTAATTTTGAACCAGTCTGTTGTTCCATGTCTGGTTCTAACTGTTGCTTCTTGATCTGTATACAGATTACTCAGCACATTTTGTACCTTATGTTAAACCCTAATTCATATAATACAGATAGGCCATTCTCTGCCTACAGGCAGGTCGTAGTGTGTATATATGTGGCTCATGTGTTCTGTGTACAGGCAGGCCTCAAAGATATTTTGGATTTGGCTCCAGACAACCTCAACAATGTGAATATCAAAATAAGCAAGTTATATGAATTTTTTCTCTGTGTAAATAAAAGTTATGTTTATACTATATTGTAGTCTAATGATATACAATAGCATTATGTATAAAAAATGTATATACCTTAACTTCCAATACTTTATTGCTAAAAGAATGCTAACCATCTGAGCATTTATAGGTTAGAAACATTAAAAACCACTAATCACAGATCAGAATAATACATATAATAACAATGAAATGGTTTGAAATATTGTAAGAATTATCAAAATGTGACAGACATGAAGTGAGTAAATGCTATAGGAAAAATGATGCCAATGTCTTGCCTGACAGCATGGCCATAAATGCCCAATTTTTTTTTTTTTTAAGCATTATCTGAGAAGCACAGTAAAGCAGGTGTGCCTGATTCTGAGTGTTCTCATACGTAAATCAACACACATCAGGACACAGGTGAGAACTCATCTGTGAGAATGTGTATATGTTCCTATGTTATCAGCTCCACTGAAATTGATCCTTCTGTGCAAACAGGAACATCTGTAAACTTTGGGCAAATGGACTGAGATATGTAGGGACCACAGGACTGCTCATGACCACTGGACTGTGAGTTCCAAACTCCAGTTGAAGACAACTAAAAAGCCAGGGGACTTCCCTGCCATTCCAATGGCTAAGATTCTGTGCTTCCACTGCAGGAGGCATGGATTCGATCCCAGGTCAGGGAACTAAGATCCCACATGCTGCATGGCCACAGGCCCCCCAAAAGAAAAAAACAACTCAAAGAAAACCTGACTCTGATAATTCCTAGAGCTCAATCATAAAGCTATAGTCTGAATATCTTTTCTGGGTAACCGAAGGGTTTTACCAATTGCACAGAGAGAGTGTCACCAGTGTCACATTCTTCAATCTCAAGACACTTTACTGATGGCTCAGTGATAAAGAATCTGCCTGCCAATGCAGGAGACATGGGTTCAGTCCCTAGTCTAGGAGAATCCCACATACTGCAAAGCAACAAAGCCCATGAGCCACAACTATTGAGCTTGTGCTCTAGAACCTGGGAACCACGACTATGAGCCTACATGCTTCAACTGTTGAAGCCCTCGCATCCTATAGCCCTTGTTCTTAACAAGAGAAGACACCACAGTGAGAAGCTCATATGTGGCAACTAGAGAAAAGCCAGAGCAGCAACAGAGACCCAGACCAGCCAAATATAAATAAATAGATACAATTATAAAGATACTTGGAGAAAATCTTCTGTTATTTGCTAGCAGTGGCCCCTTTCTGTTTTTTTTCCGAACAGGTTGGTCTCTGATGATGACACAATTTGTTAGACGCTTGCTCCTTGATCTCTCTTCACACATCAAACTCAACATAATCAACATCCAATGCACCACACAAAACAAGTCCTTCATCCATCTTCCTTACTTTACTCTCATTACTTCTTTCCCAGGATCATAGTGTATAAAAACAAAATTTTAAAAAACTCCTTCCTTAATCATAATCAGTGCAAATGAATTTGAAAAGTAAATAAATGCTAGCAATACCTCAGCATTCTGAAAAAAAAATTCTTATGATGTTTTTACTTTCTAGGCTTCTGTATGTGTTCTTTTTGTTGTTGTTGTTGTATTTTTTTTGTATGTATTCTTAAAGACACATATTCACATATTTAAACAAAATGCGATTAATGTGAGCCTACTGTCATATGTGCTTTCACTTCATATTTCATAAAAATATTTACTTTAATGGTTGGATAATATTATAGCACATGTGATATTTTAACAAATCCTTTACTGCTGGATATTTAGGCAGTGTCAATTAGTTCGCTATTATAAATAACTCTGTACTAAATATCCCTGAAGCTATATCTTTGCAAACAACCTTAATCATTTCCTTCATATAAATTCTCAGATGTGGAACTGCTGAGAGTCATGTATGAACCCCTTGGACAGCAAGTATGAATCCCTTGGACAGCAAGGAGATCAAACCAGTCAATCCTAAAGGAAATCAGTCCTGAATATTCATTGGAAGGACTGATGCTGAAGTTGAAACTCCAATACTTTGGCCACCTGACACAGAGAGTCAATTCATTGGAAAAGACCCTGAAGCTGGGAAAAGCTGAAAGCAGGAGGAGAAGGGGATGACAGGATGAGATGGCTGGATGGCATCACTGATACAATGAGCATGAACTTGGGCAAACTGCAGGAGATGGTGAGGGACAGAGAAGGCTGGTGTGTGTCAGTCCATGGGGTCACAAAGAGTCAGACACGAGTAGGTGACTGAACAACAACAAAGTATGAACATTTTCAGGGGAAGTGGTTAAGCTGCTAACCTACCCTCCAGAAGTACAATACCATTTGCTGCTCCCACCCATTTCCTTGCATGTTCACAAATCCAGGAGTTATAGCTTTGTTTTAATCGACATCAATTTGATCCCAAAAAGTCGAATCAATTTCCCAGGATGTCTTGCTGGAGGCATAACAGCTCCTGACTCCCTGCCCCTCTGCACCTGCCCACTCTGGTCCATGTGCTCCCACTTCTCAGATTAAACTCCTGAATGCCAGCTCAGCACCCAACACTCCACTTCAGGACGTCTCTTCTACAAAACTAACCTCTCCCTCCTTCCTGAGTCAGAGTCCTTGGCATCACTAGCTAGTGGTGAGGGTTGAATGTACAAATGTGTGTTGCACACCTTAGTAGTTCATTTTCCTGCATGCTTTGCAGGTGTCTAGGTCTTCAATCACTGGATCAGGGCATCACGCTTTGGCATATCCTGGTCTTACCTCCCAGAATGCCTTCCACATGCATTTCCAGCTGCTGAAACCCTAACCACACATCACTAAGTCTGTCTCACATATGTAATTCCTTGGAAATGCTCTCCGTGTCTCCTCATGTGGGCTTGTTCCAACTCTAACAGATGTTATGTCATTTTTTATAAATGTCTACAAAAGTCTATAAAATGTCTATAAATGTCTATAAAATTTTTCTATAAATCTCTATAAAAATTATGATCTCGTTCTAGATTACAAAGCTGATAGAGTAATTTTCTTGTTTCTTCAACTAGACTGTATATGTTGATATCAGGATCTGTATTGGATTTGACTTTTCTTATTTGTATTACCTGTGGTGTCCTGAGACAAAGAAACTTCCACTGGGAGATGAGACTTTTAACTCAAGCCAGAGAACTTTATGGGAAATCTATTACCATATTATTTGAAGTGAAGTGAAGTGAAATCGCTCAGTCGTGTCTGAGTATCTGAACACCAGGCTCCTCCATCCATAGGATTTTCTAGGCAAGAGTACTGGAGTGGGTTGCATATTATTTAGGTATAAGATAAATCAGACAGAAATGAACACAGCAGATGGATCCTATAGCCATAAATACAACTTCAAATGGCCAACACCTCATTCTCATAGGACAGACAATACCTTCTTCAGCATAAGTGGTTATGGTCATTTTACACCCTATGAAAACAATGACCATTTTTGTCCAAGCATTTATTCTGGATGCTTTATCTGTCTTATCTTTTTAAGTTATACATCAACCCTACAGGTTACATCCTTTCACTTCCATTTTGCATAATAAAAGATTGAGGCTTAGATAAATTAGTCTGTCTGTATATCAGAGCCCGTAAGTAGCAGGATGAGACTCAAATCCACATCTGTTGGCCTCTTTTCCATCTGCTGATGGGACTCCTTATCACCTGGATGGCCTGACACCTTATCATGTCCCTCTGTGTACCTGGAACACAGAAAGTGGGGAGAGGTGTAGCTGCAGTTAAAGGAACAGGCCTACCATAGAGATCTTATGGTCAGAGAGTTAAAGCATGACACAGATACAAGCATACATGTTGTGAGTGAGAGAAAAGAGGGTACCTGAGGGCAGGTGGACCAGCTGTCAGCAGGAAGACCTGGCACCCACAGCCGGACTGAGAGAGAGACCTGCAGCTAAGTGGGGCACATGATGCCTGGGGAACAGGCCAAACAGACCTCGTGCCCTGCTTGGAGCTGCAAGACTCATTTTTGATCACATCAAGTGGTGAAAGAGCCACACATACACTGCTGCACGGGGCTATCTCTGACTCCAGGTCCAGGCAGGGCTGAGCCCGTGGGAAATCTCTCCAGTCCCTGCAGGAGGCTGGTGTGGGGAAGAACAGACAGCAGGATGAAAAGTGTCTGTAATGAGGACAGACTCCACTGGAAAGGTGGAAAGGAAGAATCACACAGAATTAGATTATACTGTAAAGGTGCAACTTATAGAGCATAAAAGTAAGTAAATCTAGGGGCACAGAATATTCTAGAGCCTCTTGCTCAGTCACAACAGAGACTTGGGAATTCTTGAGTTCAATTTCAAACTGTCAAGGACATGTCTTTGGAATCACAGATTATCACTGATCAAAAACTGCCCATGAGAGAGAAAGGAAAAGGTCATGTTCAGATACGAATCTGACTCAAAAGGTCTGGGTGGACCTGAGACTCTACATTTCTAAGAAGCTCCAGGACAGGGAGATGCTGCTGGCCCTGGCACCACTGCCCTGGCACCCTGCACCCTGGCATCACAGGGAATTAGGAAGCTGGCAGGAGAAGGGGATAATCTGGGAGTGAGGGGAGTGGGTTTTAAGAAACTATTATGTAAAAAGGGAAAAAAATGTAGGAAACTAATATTTTTGCACATTATAGCATGATCTACTAAGCATCTGTAAAAATATATCATCCAAATAATTGCTGTGAGCAAAAACAAAGCAAAATCAATCTACCCCAAGAGCTGGAAAATACTTTATTGCTCAGGACTCTCTAAAATGATCAGATCAACCACAAAATCATCTAAATGAAAAATTCAGCCCATGTTCAGACTCTAACCAGGAAGTCTAGGTTCCTATTTACCACATGTTGATTTTTTTTCTGTTTGGCTGCGCTGGGACCTGATTGCTTTGCACGCGCTGTCTCTAGCTGTGACGAGTGGAGGCTACTCTTGCAGTGGACGGGCTTTTCACTGAGGGGGCTTCTGTTGTTGCTGAGCAAAGACTTCAGGAGTTGTGGCACGTGGGCTCAGTAGTTGTGGTGCAGGGCTTAGTTGCTCTGTGGCACGTGGAATCTTCCCAGACCAGGGATTGAACCAGTGTCCCCTGCATTGGCAAGTGAGTTTTTGTCTGCTGCACCAGGGAAGTCCTGGGTCTTTATTTTCACTTGCCATTTCCTCTGTGAATTAAAATCCTGCATAGTACCTACTATACTCTTCTATTGATTCTAACTTTTAGAAATCGGGACAGAAGAGGAAGTGAAGGAAAGAGAATAAAGCCCCACTTCTTATGGGCTGGTTCACTCCCACGTCCCCTGTCCCCACCCCAGACAACAGCTTCTCTTAGTCAAATCCAGCACCAAAGGGGTGTCCTGGACTGACAGGGGCTGGGACAGGTGAGCAGGAGAGGGAACCTGGGATATAAACAGGTGGAGTGAAATCAATTCATGAACACACTGCCTGGGTATCATTTCCAAACACAGAAATGAAGTTAACAGCGATACTGAGAAGTGGATCAAGGTACAGATCAAAAGTCAAGTTATTGGAGTTATTATTCAGTCTCAAAATTCAATTTTCCTTCAAACATTTTAGAATCTCAATGATCCTATGATTTACAGATTTTAAGGAAGAATAAGAATCTGTTATGTTCCTAAGTTGTACTACAGAGTTTCCTAGATAATTCATATCTTATGGCTTCGGGGAAAATTTAAGACAAGTACAGGTTAACAGAATTACATTTACAACAGAAAATTGGACAGACACATTGTCTGAGAGTAAGTAAACATCACATACAATGCTCTCAGGGACAAGATTGTATCAAGAGCTGTGATTAATGTTTTCCTGACACGGAAGTTCACCTTTTTCCTGACCTACACTGAAACTGGAAATACTGAGGACCAGCTTTTGCCCTGTGACTCACTGAAGCTGCTCCCTGGGTAACATTCAGTCATTAAGTTGAATATTCTTTCATGTTACAAGGGCTTCATTCGTTAAATTATAGCTATCATCCACTAGATGGGTCTGTGGGGTGGTAAGAGTTTTAAAGAGCAGTTATTTCAGTTATTTACAGAGTTGTCATGTGTTTGTGTGTGTGTGTTGGTTTCCACTTGCTCACACCTGTGTTACTCACCCACCCCCACAACCAGCAGTCCCCTCAGCACCCTCTCTGTGCCCTGCAGAATGTCACATTCTGGGAACAAATATGAAAACAAGATGCTCCCTGATTTTAAAAAGCCTCAAGGTACTATGAGATACAGATCCCAAGTTGCAAAGCATGCCACAGGTGCTATCTCTTATTTTAATCATGATAAAATTCACATAACATAAAATTTAACTATTTAACCATTTTTAAGTGGACAGTTTGGTGTTCAGTACATTCACATTGCTGTGCAACCAAGTTTGAGAATTTTTTTTTTTCTGCCTCATAAAACTGAAATTCTTACCCGTTAAACAAACAACTCCCCATTTCCTCTCCCTAAGATCCTGGAGACCACCATTCTACTTTCTGTTTTCTTGAATTTGACCTCTCTTGTAACCTCACATAAGTGAAATCAGAGTATTCATTCCTTTTGTGTTTGGCTTATTTCATTTAGCAAGATGTCATCAAGGTTTATCCACAGGTCAGAATTTTCTTCCTTTTTAAGGCCAAATAATACTTCATTGCAAGGATTTAGTTCCTTCCAACTTGGCTGCTATGAACATAGCTGTACCATAAACACTACCTTAAAAGAATATATAAGACACTAAGGAAGAATTCAGGGTCTCAAAGATGAATTCGAGTTGACTCAAAAAAATGCAAAGAGTTTCACCATCCAGATGACAGAGGGCCTGGGTCTCTGAGGCTGAGGGGTAGTGTGTGCACTGGGAACAGGGAGGACATGGTGCTTTGGGAGAAACTACACACAATCCGTGTGCAGTGAGGGCGGGTGTCAGACACACTGGCTGCATAGGGAGGTGGGGAAGACCTCCTAACGCCTTGTCTGTTCTGGTTTAGTCTCTTCTTCAAGGTTCTGTCCTGATCCCAGCTGAGGGCCTCAAGCTGAGTGCGGAAGGAACGTCACCAGCAGACATGGATGCTGATCGGTCCAGGTCACAAGCCTCTCTGCCATCTCCCACATGGATCGTCTCTGCTACCACCAATTTGCTTTTGACTTTGAGTCAATCTCTAGACCTTGCCTCCATCTGATGCCATGATTCCTCACTGCTGACTGGGTCATTATTCAGGCTCTTCTCTGGTAGACACAAGGTCACCCCACGGCCCGTGCGGGAGTGGACTTGAAGCTATGCTATGGTTCCAGCAGCAGCTCACCCAGCCCAGTAAGGATCAGATCTGGGCTAAGAAAGAAGCAGTCTGTGGGGGAGGCCAGGGGGCTGGCAGCTAAGTGTGGGTGAGTGGAGGACAAGGCTACAGGAAGAGCTAAGGGACAGAGAAGGAGGCTGAAACCAGAGGGCACCATGGGAGGAGGAGATCTCAGAAATACAAACAAGAAAAGATGGAAAAGAATGAGATATTGGAGAGTTAGGGCCAGGAAAACAAGGCTGACGTCCCAGACTTTGTATGAATAATCAGGTGTCACATATAGTGTCCTGGGTCATGTTAAGATGGAGCCCCAGATCCCAGGGCCCATCCACCACCATGAGGGAGCTCACAACACAGGGGAAAAATTTCCTGGTATCCCCATCCTATGGTTAGTTTCCAAGAAAGATTCACCTACAACGTCACTGATCTAATCTGCATCCATAGGACAGAGTCCCCCTTATACACTGACAAAGAAGCCAAGAGCAGATGTGGTGCTAAATCTTTAGCCAGTTTTTAAAGAGGCAAATTGCTCAAACTAACCTTTTGTCCTGGGTGAAAGTCTGCATACACGTTCCTCAATACCAGAGGCCTGTCCGACGTATGCCTGAAGTACATACCGTTAAAGGAAATCATTCCCATGTTGGGCCAGGATGGTGGTGGACGATACCCAAGTTCCCAGGATGCTTCTTTCACAAAGTCTGTGTATTCAATCCCCCTTTCTATTGAAATCATCTGAAATGCATATGACATCTCGTGAGTTAGTATCAGAGGGTCTTGCTTATGGATGTTCAGACATTGTAAATGAAACCTTCTGCTTTTATACGGTTCAGAACATCCGAGGTCTCAGCATCCACAAAGGACAGAAGTAGGACTCTGATGAGGCCTTAAATGATTTGAAAACTTGTTCATCATCTTCAACACTTTTACATATGTCTACTTCCTTCAATTTTATATTAAAGTTAAAAAAATTAAAGAAATGCATAGTAAAATTTTATTGATCCTCCTTTCACATCTGAATAAAATTGTTTTTCAAAGAAAAGAATAATTATGGACACCAATTAGTAATGTGTGGCTATAGAAGGGCCACATGTTACAAATGAACAGAATTGGATGGTCATCAAACCTCATTTTAATAATCAGTCATTTTCTACTCTGTTATGAGCTTCCCTGATAGCTCAGTTGGTAAAGATTCCCCCTGCAATGAAGGAGACCCCAGTTCAATTCCTGGGTCCGGAAGTTTCCCTGAAGAACGGATAGGCTACCCACTCCAGTATTCTTGGGCTTGCCTTGTGGCTCAGCTGGTAAAGAATCTTCCTGCAATGCGGGAGAACTGGGTTTGATCCCTGGGTTGGGAAGATCCCCTGGAGAAGGGAAAGGCTACACACTCCAGTATTCTGGCCTGGAGAATTCCATGGACTGTATAGTCCATGGGGTCGAAAAGAGCTGGACACAACTGAGAGACTTTCACTACTTCTCTATTAGAAGAAGGAAATGGAAAAACTTCATTTTTATTGCTTTTTTCCCTTTAGGAGAAGGTACAAATATTCAAAAGTGTATAATATACACATCGATTAAGATCTGAACAACCATTACTCCACACCTTAGCACATTCTGAGAGGGAGCCTATTCTACCAAGAAGAAGGGCCACCAGCAAATTTGGAGTTCAACTCACACCAGAATAAATGATAAAATGGGGGTGGGGTGGAGGAACATAGTAATTAAATAAACCTCAAAATACTGGATTATTTTTCTTTTACCAAAGATGAGGAATTACCCATTAAGAAACAAATACAAACAAGCTGCTAAAAAATTAGCTTATATTGCCTTCAGAATTTCAGAACCTCCCTTCTACAGAGACATTTATTGTATTTGAAGACAATTTGTGATGAATACAAAACCTTCTGACATGGCATACACATGACTGAGAAAAATATGTATATATTTTATTTTACATTAACTTTAAGCACATGGAAAGTGAAAGTGAAACTTGCTCAGTCATGCTCAGTTCTTTGCAACCCCATGGACTGTAGCCTGTCAGGCTCCTCTGACAATGAGGATTCTCCAGGCAAGAATACTGGAGTAGCCATTCCCTTTTCCAGGGGATCTTCCCAACCCAGGGATCGAAACTGAGTCTCTTATGGCTCCTGTGTTGTAGGCAGATTCTTTACCATCTGAGCTACCAGGGAAGCCCTTAAGAAGATGGAAGAGAATGTAAAAAACACTTTGTAAAATGATGTAAAGATAACAGTTTTATTATTTTACATAAGAATTGCTTCTGTGTCAAATAATAGCAAGGAGACTGAAAAGACTAAGAACAGAAAGATAAACATCACCATGTTCTCAACTTCCACACTTTGCCTGACGCACCACTGGAACATGCTGGCAAGTGTGATGGTGAGCGACAGGACCAGGCCAACACGCCCAGCATCCAAAGCTAAATGAAGAAGAAGGAGGATAAAGTCAGTCTGCTTCTCAACCCCTCACACAGGTCCTTCTGTCACTCTAGAAAGGAGACTCCTTTATTTTTATGATTTTTATTGGAGTATAGTTGATTTACAAAGTTGTGCTGGTTTCAGGTGTACAGTAAAGTGAATTAGCCAGACATATATGTAATATGTCATTACAGAGTATTAAATAGAGTTCCCTGTGCTATACAGGACATCTTTTTTAGTTATCTATTTTATATATAGTATGAGAAGACTCCTTTATAATATTTAAATCATTTGCATGTAATGATAGTATTACTCATAATACTACTTCTGTTATATGAGACAATAATAATTAAAAAAAAAAAACAACAGTATAAGGGACTTCCCTGGTGGTCCAATAGCTAAGACTCTGAGTTCCCAATGCAGGAGCCCTGGTTCAATCCCTGGTCAGGGAACTAGATAGACTCCACATGCCACAGCTAAGAGTTCACACGCTGCAACTTAAGTCTTGCCTCTTACAACTAAGACTGAAGATCCTGCGTGTCCCAACTAAGACCCAGTAGAACCAAATAAATAAGTAAAAAATGTTTTAAATATTATGAATTTAGAAAGAACTAACAAAGTTGTTCGACGACAGAGGATGAGATGGTTGGATGGCATCACTGACTCAAGGGACATGTGGTGAGGTGAAGTCGCTCAGTCATGTCCGACTCTTTGCGACCCCGTGGACTGTAACCTACTAGGCTTCTCTGTCCATGGGATTCTCCAGGCAAGAATACTGGAGTGGACTGCCATTTCCTTCTCCAGGGGATCTTCCCAACTCAGGGATCGAACCTGGGTCTCCTGCATCTAAGGCAGGCGCTTTAACCTCTGAGCCACCAGGGAAGCCATGAGTTTAAGTAAACTCCAGGAGTTGGTGATGGACAGGGAGGCCCGGCATGCTGTGGTTCATGGATGGGGTTGCAAAGAGTTGGACATGACTGAGTGACTGAACAGGACTGAACTGAACAAAGTTGTTGTTCAGTCACTAAGTCATGTCTGACTCTGTGTCACCATGGACTGCAGCACACTAGGATTTCCCATCCTTCGTTATCTCCCAGAGTTTGCTCAAACTCATGTCCACTGAGTTAGTGATGCCATCCAACCACCTCATCCTCTGCCACCCACTTCTCCTCCTGCCTTCAATCTTTCCAGTATCAGGGTCTTCTCTAATCAGTCAGCTCTTCACATCAGGTGGTCAAAGTATTGGAGCTTTAGCTTCAGCATCAGTCCTTCTAGTGAATATTCAGGGCTGATTTCCTTTCAGATTGACTGATTTGATCTCCTTACAGCCCAAAGGACTCTTGAGAGTCTTCTTCAACACCACAGCTTGAAAGCATCAATTCTTCGGCCCTCAGCCTTTTTAACGGCCCAACTCTTAACATCTGTTGACAACTCTTACATGAGTACTGGAAAAAATATAGCTTTCACAATATGGACCTTTGCTGGCAAAATGACGTCTCTGCTTTGTAATATTCTGTCTAGATTTGTCATAGCTTTCCTTCCAAGAAGCAAGCATCTTTTCATTCATGGCTGCAGTCACAGTTTGAAGTGATTTTTGGAACCCAAGAAAATAAAATCTGTCACTACTATCAACTTTTCTCCAGATGGGACCAGATATCATGATCTTAGTTTTTTGAAAAAGCCAGCTTTTTCACTCTGCTCTGTCACTTTTATCAAGAGGCTCCTCACTTTCAGTCATTAGAGTTGTATCATCTGCCTATCTGAGGTTATTGATACTTCTCCCAGAAATCTTGATTCTAGCTTGAGCTTCATCCAGCCCAGCATTGTGCATGATGTGTTGTTCATATAAGTTAAATAAACATAGTGACAATGTACATCCTTGTCATTCTCCTGTTCCAATTTTGAACTGGTCCATTGTTCTACATCCAGTTCTAACTATTTCTTCTTTACCTGCACACAAGTTTCTCAGGAGATAGGTAAGACAGTCTAGTATTCCTGTCTCTTTCAGAATTTTCAAGTTTGTTGTGATCTACATAGTCAAAGCCTTTCACATAGTCAATGAAGCAGATGTTTTTCCGGAATTCCCTTGTTTTCTCTATGATCCAGTGAATATTGGCAATTTGATCTCTGGTTTCTCTGCCTTTTGTAAACCAAGCTTGTACAGCTGGAAGTTCCTGGTTTGTGTAGTGCTGAAATCTTGTTTGAAGGGATTTGAGTATAAACTTACTAGTATGCAGAATAAGTGCAATTACATAATAGTTTGAACATTCTTTGGCATTGCCTTTCTTTGGGACTAGAATGAATACTGACCTTTTCCAATCCTGTGGCCACTATTGAGTTTTCCAAATTTGCTGGTATATTGAGTGCAGCACTTCAACAGAATCATCTTTAAGGATTTTAAATTGCTCAGCTAGAATTCTATTACCTTCACTAGCTTTGTTCATAGTAATGCTTTGAAGTTAAGGCCCACTTGACTTCACAGTCCAGGATGCCTGGATTAGGTGAGTAACCACACCATCATGGCCATCCAGGTCATTAAGATCTTTTTTGTACAGTTCTTCTGTGTATTCTTGCCAACTCATCCTAATCTCTTTTACTTCTCTTAGGTCATTTCCATTTTTGTCCCTTATCATATTAATCCCACCTGGACTGAGGTACCCTTGACAGTGTACTATAGGTGAGGATGTCATTGTTCAGATTTTTGTCCATATGCTTCAATTATCATTATGTAATTTCACTTTCTATGTCTAATATAGCTGCAGTTGGAATCACAAAAACAAGGTAATGGGTTTTGCAAAACAAGGCAGTGCTTTTAAATCTAAAATATTACTCTCATATTTGCATTATTAAAGACTGTGATTCAGAGTTATTGCTATGGAATAGTGAGGCATGGTGAATTCATGCCACACATTCTAACAACTGTCATCTGGGACCCACATAGTAGTGAGGATACTGTTTTTGCTACAGAGACTCTTTCTCACATCAGTACACCAGACCCCTACAACCAAGAGATCAAGTAGCCCTAAAGTTAAACCTATAACCAAAGCTGTACAGAAAGCTTAATAGTAAACTTGGTTCTCTCTATGCAACTACAGGACACTACCTGGGATGTTCAGAAGGTCATCTTGCTACAGTTATATAGACCTCAATCCATTCAAAGAAAGATAAAAAGATAAAAGATCTCCATGATGACCTACTGTAAACAAACAAACAAACTACTTAAAGCAATCTACAGATTCAGTGCAATCCCTATAAATTACCAATGGCGTTTTTCACAGAATTAGAACACAAAAGTTTACATTTTGTAGGGAAACACAAAATACAATGAACAGCCAATGTAATCTTGAGAAAAACAAAGAAGAAAAATGAACCTAGGAGGAATCATGCTCTATGTTTTCAGACTATACTACAAAGCTACAGTAACTGAAAGTGGCACCAAAATCAGAAATACAGATCAACAGAATGGGACAGAAAGCCCAGAGATAAACCCATGTGCCTATGATCACCTATGACAAAGGAAGAAAGAATAGACAGTGGAGAAAAGACAGTCTCTTCAATAAGTGGTTCTGGGAAAACTGGACAGTTACATGTAAAAGAATAAAATTAGAACATTCCCTAACACCATACACAAAAATAAACTCAAAATGGATTACAGACATAAATATAAGACCAGACACTACAAAACTTTTAGATGAAAACATAGGGAGAACTCTCTCTGACATAAATTACAGCAAGTTTTCTTTTTACCCACCTCCTAGAGCAAGGAAAATAAAATAAAACATAAACCCAATTAATATTAAAAACTTTTGCACAGCAAAGAAAACCATAAAAAATACCAAAGACAACCTGAAGAATGGGGGGAAATATTTGCAAAAAAAGTGACTTAAAGGGATTACTCTCCAAAATATACAAACAGTCCATGCAGTTCAATATCAAACAATAAATAAATAAACAACAAAATTTTAAAAATGGGCAGAAAACTAAGTGACATTCTCCAAAGACATGCTGCTAAGTCACTTCAGTCATGTCCGACTCTATGCGACCCCATAGACGGCAGCCCACCAGGCTCCCCCGTCCCTGGGATTCTCCAGGCAAGAACACTGGAGTGGGTTGCCATTTCCTTCTCCAGTGCATGAAAGTGAAAAGTGAAAGTGAAGTCACTTAGTCATGTCCGACTCTTAGTGACCCCATGGACCGCAGCCTACCAGGCTCCTTTGTCCATGGGATTTTCCAGGCAAGAGTACTGGAGTGGGGTGCCATTGCCTTCTCCAAAAGAAGACATACAGATGGCCAAAAAGCAGATGAAAAGATGGTCAACATCTCTAACTATTACAGAAATGCATATCAAAACTACAGTGAAAACAAAAACAAAACAAAACCAAAAAACTACAGTAAGGTTTCACCTCACATCAGTCATAATGACCATAATTATGGTCATTAATGTGGAGAAAAGGGCACCCTCCAACACTGTTTGTGGGAGTGTAAACTGGTAGAGCCACTATGGAGAAAAATATGGAGCTTCCTTTAAAAACTAAAAATAGAGCTACCATATGATCCAGCAGTCCCACTCCTGGGCATATATCCAGAGAAAACCATAACTCCTAAAGATACGTCCACCCTAATGTTCACTGCAGCACTATTCACAGTAGCCAGGACATGGAAGCAACCTAAATGTCCATCAACAGAGCAATGGACAAGGAAGATGCGCTATCATACACACAGTGGAATATTACCCAGCCATAACAAAGGGAGAAATAAATAATGCCATTTGCAGCAACATGGCTGGACCTAGAGATATTCATACTGAGTGAAGTAAGTCAGACAGAGAAAAACAGAATATGATATTGCTTACATATGGAATATACCAAAAGGCTACAAATGAACTTATCTACAAAACAGACATAGAGTAACAGACGTAGAAAATAAACTTGCAGTTACCAGGGGATAAGGGAGGGGAGGGATAAATTGGAAGACTGGGATTGACACATACATGTTACTATATATAAAATATTAAAATAGGTAATTAATAAGAAACTACTGTAAAGTACAGAGAACTCTGTAATGACCTACCTGGGAAAGGACCTTAAAAAGGGCATATATATGTATATGCATAGGAGATTGACTTTGCTATACACTGGAAACTAAGACAACAGTGTAAATGAACTATACCCAGATAAAACTTAAAATAAAAATGAAAGACTGGCCTGAGCGAGCCAAAGCAGGGGCCCAAGGCACCACAGGTCTGCTGGAGCAGGCATATTTATACCTGGTCTTTGCTCCTGAGGATTCCAAAAGTCAAAAACAGAAATTCTCTTCTAAAAGACAATTCATTTGAAGTATTAATAAAAATGGAAATTATTTAAAAAAATACATGCACCCCAATGTTCATAGGTATGCAAAAAGAATCTTTAAGAAGTGGATAGACGTACGACAGTTTCCCTTGGCTATACACCTGAAGCTAACACATTGTAAATCAACCACACACCAATCAAAAAAATTTTAATGGCCTCAACAAGGACCTACTGTAAATAAATAAATAAATGGGAAAAAAGAGAAAAATTCTCATCAAGATACAAATGACTTCACATGGACCTCACTATGGAGTCGCATACTGCAGACACTTTAATACAGTTCATTAGAATCAAAGAGTGTATATATTAGACAAGATGACAAGAGTTTAATAACTACAAATAAAGCTATATACTGTAAACATACCACAAGTATTCACACCTGTACTTACTTTCTGCCAGAATCAGGGCCCCAAAGGCAACAACAGTAACAAAGATGGCAGAGACGACGTCCAGACGCACAGCGAGCCACCGGGACGCCGTCAGAAGCAGGAGCCATGCCTCTGGGTTTGTTACATAGTAAGTGCAATACAGAAACAGGAAAGCATGTTAGCTGCTTCTCATGAGGGAGAGCACTTTCTCAGTTGAGCTACAGAAGATTTTATACAAGGCAGGACAGCAAAGTTACACACCCTGAAGATTCCAGAAAACTAGGTTCTAACCCAAGACAAGTATGGGAGACACAGGAATCAGTCCAGGAAGCATGCACGGAAAATGTCAACCCACAGGTTATCAACAGAAACAGGATCACAAGAAGGAAGATGGAAAATCACCTCATCAATGCCTTTCCTACAGTGCTGGGCCTCAGCGTGGAGATCATCCTCTCACAGGGCCGACTGCTCCCAGCTCTCACACAGCAGAGAGCACAGCTCACACTGTTTCCAGCACCTTCTGCCCTCACTACAGGGCCCTGCAGTGTTAGAGCCAGTGTGTATATGACTATCAGCTAATAGGATCTGCATGTGACTTTCAAAACGCCATTTTTATCTTCAAAATACAACAATGATTGCAAAGTTTGGCTTGGATTTTATTGACTTAGAGGAAATTCTGAATTTTCTACCTAGGAAAAAAATTGCACTGATAAAAACATAATCAAGTGGGTGGCAAATCAGGAAATTATCTCCTCAATCACGTCTACCACCCTCCATGCTCTGAAAAGAGTCAGCAAACCACAGCCTGGAGGGCAAAAACAGCCACCACCTGGTTCTGAAAATAATGTTTCACTGGAACACAGGTACCGCCATTCGGTGATGTAGTATCTTTGCCTGTCTTTGTGCTACAGCAGCAAAGGTCAATAGCTGCAACAGACACCGTATAGCACACAAGCCTACAATATTTTCTATCTGGATCTTTGCCAAAAAGAAAAGTTTGCTGACTCTTGCCCTAAAGAGACAGAAGTCCACAGAGCACAGTGATGCAAGGACAATGAGAGCCAGTCAGGGGAGAAAAGCAGGGGATGACGGGGAAGAAGGGGGCACTGAGGGGATGCTGAGAGGAAGGGCGGGGGAGGCGGGTGTGCAAAAGGGGATGAGGGGCAGCACAGAGAGATGTGTGGGCCAGCCAGGCCACCTGAGAGGGAGGTCAGCCTCAGAAGGCAGCACATCCCATCCTTAGAAATCATCTCCAGGAACTTACAGACCTGAGTGCAAATCCTGGTGTGCATCAAACAGCTCCTGAAACTTCTGTTCAGCTTTGCTCGCCCGGATGGTCCAGAGCCCCCGGAGAGAAGATGCTAAGTGGGAAAACACCGGGCTCTGAGCTGGGGAAGCAGAGACAGACACGCGGCAGAGACAGTCAGGGAGGCGGGATGCGAGGAAACCGCTGCCTCCTGGGCTCTGTGGTCACACGTCCCGCCAAAGGGAGTCCTCCACGTGACCCTAAACTCCTGCTCACACTAAGCTCCACTTCCATGACCTGGGAATGAGAGATTCTCTGTGAAACTATCTTTGAGCCCTGGTGGCTCAGAGGTTAAAGCGTCTGCCTCCAATGCGGGAAACCCGGGTTTGATCCCTGGGTTGGGGAAGATCCCCTGGAGAAGGAAATGGCAACCCACTCCAGTACTCTTGCCTGGAGAATCCCATGGACAGAGAAGCCTAGTAGGTTACAGTCCACGGGGGTCGCAAAGAGTTGGACACAACTGAGCGACTTCACCTTTACCTTGAGCAAATTCAAATTACAGCTAGATTTAGATAAAGAAATTCTTGTTCTTTCATCAAGATCCTTTCAAACACGCCTCGCTCCAAATTTTTCTGGCATCTCATCTGGTAGAAATTGTCCACAATTTCTAAAAAACATATTGAAGTATAGTTGATTTACAATAATGTGCTAGTTTCAGGTATACAGTATAGGCATTCAGTTGTCAATGTAGCAAAGACCTGCTTTGCCACAACTGTTGAATGACTCCATTTCATGAATGGCCTCAAACCATAAAACGTCTGAAGCCTTGTCTACACAGAAGACTGGATGGAGCTCATCACTTCCTCTTCTGCCTCCCCAGGTCCCACCATCCTACTCAGTCATACAGGTAGAACATCACACACACACCTGGACTCTGCTGCTCCCCATGCTTCCTAACACCTCACCAAACTCGACCTCACAGGAGGCTAGCTGCTTCCCCTGATGAGTGAAAATATCTTCTACAGATTTTATGAAACTGATGATCACTATCCTTCTTGCAAATAAAGATAAGTACCTCAAGTGTTTATTATTAACAACAAAACATACAAATGCCACAATTAAAAAAAAAAAAAAAAAAACTCCTCTGACTGGATGAACAGAGATTTTTTTCCGCTTAGTAGATACAGAGAAGCATGAGACTCAATATGCATCTATTCTTGGCTTGGTTTCTAGAGGGTTAAGTTGGTATTAATTTGCAATAATTATTCATGGTTGAGGTCTCTGATACAAACATATTCTCTCCTTACTTTTTGGCTATTGTTTTATAACCTTTAAAAATATAACAACCTATTTTCCTTATTTTTGTTTTAATATTGATAAAATATGTACATTAATAAGAGAAATTCAATTATTTTATCATCTGTGACTACCTATAGAATAGACTACTGAGTTTCCCAGCATTCTGTTTTTGGCCTCACCTTGCAGGATCTGGTTTCCCAACCAGGGACAGAAGTGGCAGCCCCTACAGTGGGAGCACAGGACCACCAGGGTCCTGTTCCCCGTTATTCTAAAACTAGGAAGGTGAATGGAGTAATCTACTAAATGCATACTGAACAGATCCCCTTCCTGAGTTCTCCTAGGAGATTATTTTCAGCATCATTTATGAATCGCTTTGAAAAATGGGTACACAAACAGCGTGGTGTCACCCAAATCCTGACAATGACAAAGAGCAAATCTGAAAATAACAGGGCTTATCTTTTCAGCAGGGCTTTCCTGGAGGCTTAGACATTAAAGAATCCACCAGCAACGCAGGAGACCTGGGTTCAGGCCCTGGGTCAGGAAGATCCTCTGGAGAAGGGAATAGCTATCCACTCCAGTATTCTTGCCTGGGGAATTCCATGGACAGAAGAGTCTGGTGGGCTACAGTCCATGTGGTCACAAAGAGTCGGACATGACAGTGATCAACACACCTCTTTTCAATACATTTAACAACTGCAACTTACTAGAACGTGTGAAAGAATGTATTTTTCAAATATATTACTTCTGACATATATTTTCTGAGATCTCTTTTCCTTTCCTTGTCATTTCTGGTAACCTTAGAAGAAAAATTCTCTATTTTCCTTCTACATTAGTTTCAACATGATGAAATACTTTCAAGAATAATATTAATAGAGTGGATACTCTGTGTTAAACGATCCCTGTCTTCATGGTGCTCACATGTGTCCTCCTTGGGCTAAAATGCTAAGTGCAGCTCACCCACCACCAGCTCCATCTGCCTTAAGGGCTAAACTTACTCTCAGGAGACAGAACATTCAATCACCTAATGTTAACAGTGAGAAATTCCACAGAACAATCTGCAGAGTTTCAGGGGTCTGGTTAATTGCAGTATGAATGGAAGACAAACTGCACTGCCTTCCCAACCTGAGAGCCCTGGTACTCACTTGTACATTCCAGGCGTTTCACATCTCGCGACGTCTCTAAGAAATATCGCCGAAGAAAAAAGAAAATGATGCCAAGGGGAATCACAGGTATAGCAGTCCAAGGAATTGCAGCCACCATCACGCCCACCACACCAATCACAAGTAGAAATGTCTGAAATAGCAAGAATACAGAGGCCTTCATGTCAAGGATAGTTTTCAAAGGTAACCTTTATTGATTTGTTAGGAATAAACTCCTTTCCTTGAAACTTGTTGAAACAGCAGGGAATGGTTTTCCTTCCAAAGAAACAGAACCATAGGTGGTCCTCATGATGTTTATTGCATGCACCTAACACTCTGATAAGAACTTTCTAGGTGTCAGCTTCTGTGATACATTCAGTAGCCCCATGAGGCAGGCATTACTATTTTTAACAGATGAGAATATTTGAGGCTCAGAGAGTAGGAGCTGCATCTCAAGCTATCAGGAGTCAGCAGGTGTTACTAGAGAGATGAGTGAGCAGGTATCACAGATGAGGAATCCAGACACCTCCGCTATCCATGTAGGGATAAAGAAGTGTTTAATTACAAATTCAGGGTAACATATCTAGTAACAGCATTATCTAATTTTACAAATGAAGACAGTGAGGCACAGGGAGAGGAAAAGCAACTTGATGGACACTGCAAAGCCTAAGTCATGAAGGTGGGAAGCCCATGTCATGAGCCACTATGACATATTTAAGCTTNTGTTACTAGAGAGATGAGTGAGCAGGTATCACAGATGAGGAATCCAGACACCTCCGCTATCCATGTAGGGATAAAGAAGTGGTTAATTACAAATTCAGGGTAACATATCTAGTAACAGCATTATCTAATTTTACAAATGAAGACAGTGAGGCACAGGGAGAAGAAAAGCAACTTGATGGACACTGCAAAGCCTAAGTCATGAAGCTGGGAAGCACATGTCATGAGCCATTATGCCATATTTAAGCTTGCCCCCAACTTACAGCCATCTTTCTATCATTATACTAAGTATTTAAAATGCCCATTCCAAAGGTTAACTATTATAACAACACCAGATTCCATTTACAATGTGTGTACTGTGTGTAAGGCCCTGTGCTGAGTTCCATGAACATTCTCTTAATCATCCCATTATCCTCTGAGATGATTTTCTCTTGGGAAATGATCTTGATCTAAAAAGACATCAGGTAGAATAGAAAATGAAATCATTCGTTGATGCTGATTTAAGCATCCATCTTTATCAGGAAAAGTATGATACCCTGGAGGACAGTATCAGGCAAGAAGAATGCAATCAACATTTAGTGTCTGCCTGCTACGAAAGTGGGGTGAGGTGGTAGAGACTTGCAGATTCACCCAGTCTGGGCCAAGGCCTCTGAAGTGTATGATCTCAGATGGATACAAATCCATGGTGATATGCACAGGGCACTGGGGAAACACAGGGAAGAATACCCGAATTTTTTAGACAATTCTAGGACTTGTGACTGATTTTGTAGGCTTGTTTAACAAATAGAAAGAATGGCATGAAAGACTTGCATGAAGTGATCAGAGTTGATGGAAATTTTGACCAAAAGGGAGCTGGGATGAGAAGGTTGAGATGCTTCTCTGGCTATTCTTTAAGATAAGAAATATGAGGTTGGTAGGGCATGGTTGTCCTAAAGTTTCCCGGGAAGGTATTGCTTATCCTGGAAAAGGAGAGGAGCAGTTTGTGCTCAGGGAATCCCAGAGCCACAGCTGCAGGCCGGAGGAACAAACAACCAGAACTGTGACTCTGTGGCCAGGAGCCCTTGGAGAGCAAACTGCATGATCTGGATGGAGGCCCATGTGCTTTTCCTGTTTCTCCCTGCCTCTGCTGTGGTATCAAAAGAAAACTCAGAGTGAAGAGCATAGAATTCTGAAGGAATAAATGCTATTCATAAGTGGAAAAAACAGGGCTGTCTGACCTCCCTCCTATTAGACTGACAGAAAGTAATTTCTTACAGCCACTGGCTTGCCTGTGCATCCCACCATGCTACAACCTTCATGTTCATGGGGAAGGGTCCTTCCAGCTCCTTCTATGTCTAGCCTTTTGGTCACTTGCCTTGCAATTGTTTGTCAAAAAAAAAAAAAAAACCACAAAACCTAAAATGTCAATTGTAAAAATTGCAAAGTACTGTTTTTTAGCAGACTTGCATCATTTGATGGATGACATTCATCCATTTCAATAATCTGGCTCTCCCCAGGTGGCTTCCCTGGTGGATCATTCATTCAAGAATCTGACTGCTATGCCTGAGACCCAAGTTTGATCCTTGGGTCAGGAAGTTTCCCTGGAGAAAGAAAAGGCAACCCACTCCAGTATTCTTCCTTAGAAAATCTCATGGACAGAGGAATCTGGCAGGATCAAAAGAATCAGACAAGACTGAGTGACTAAACCACTCCAGGTGAGGGCCTTTTATGACTAACCCCGCCTGGCAGGGAACCTGGGAAGCAGAGGTAAGATCAAAATGAAGGGCTCCATGGAAGCTGTGCCAATGCTTAGGTACCCACTGAGGACCC
This sequence comes from Raphicerus campestris, assembly GCA_006410735.1. NCBI lineage: Eukaryota > Metazoa > Chordata > Mammalia > Artiodactyla > Bovidae > Raphicerus > Raphicerus campestris. The sequence continues at coordinate 10 of SJYW01009563.1, read as the reverse complement.
ATTACTAATG
>SJYW01009559.1:1496455-1649743 GCA_006410735.1 Raphicerus campestris | reverse complement strand
GAGTTCACTCAGACTCGCATTCATTGAGTCCGTGATGCCATCCAGCCATTTCATGCTCAGTTGTCCCCTTCTCCTCCTGCCCCCAATCCCTCCCAGCATCAAAGTCTTTTCCAATGAGTCAGCTCTTCTTATGAGGTGGCCAAAGTACTGGAGTTTCAGCATGAGTATCATTCCCTCCAAAGAAATCTGGCAACATTAAGTCTGTTCTCTTGCTTGGCAATAATCGCGCGATGGCCGCTCCCTTCATGGCAGTGTGGCCACCAGCCTCCATTCACCTGGGCCAGGCGATGCATTCCTGTTACCTACATGGCCCCCCTGATCCCACCCACCCTAGACCTGCCTTCAGGGAGCTCACAGTGAGGATCAGCAGCTGAAAGAGAAACAGAAAGGAGACGAACAAAGACAATGCCAGTGGCATCCAGTCGTTCCCGGGGAGTCACCAAAGGCAGGCTTAAATGGGTTTTAGATGAGGTTTCAAGCATCAGAGGAGTTTGGACAATTTAATCGATTTGGCCTAGAAGAGTGGGCAGCGTGTTCCTTCCCTGCTAACAGCAGATCTCTTGTAAAGAGCCCAGAGCTTGGAACTGAACTCTCTCTGCCACTCACTGCTTGGCCTGGAAATGCCCCCTGTGGGGTATGGTGCAGAACTGGGACCCAGGACGGGCTGGAGTGGGACCTGCTCCACGGGCAGTGAGTGATTCATGTTCCCCAACATGGCCAAGGAGAGGCTCTTCCCCAGCTAAGCTTGCATCCCAGCTAACGGAGAGTGATCATTAACGTCATACCCACTTCAGAACTGAAAAAATAACAATGCATTGAAAATAGATCCCATTTTCAATCAGATGAATGTGAGTCTCTGGAATAGCTTGTGAGCAGCCTCATTTGACACAAAATGGGCTTTGGTTCCAGGCCCTTCGTGCTGCCCTGGGCAATGGGTCTCTGAGGACTCCCAGTGGAGCCTCTGGAGCCTGCTGTCCAATATGGCAGCTGCCCGCCACAAGTGGCTGTTTAATTTTAATTTCAAATTAATTAGAATCAAATAAAACTAAAAATACCGTTCCTCAGTGGCACTAAGCCCACGTCAAGTGCTCAGTAGCCATATGGGACTTTAGGGAGGCAGGTTTAAACAGAATTCAGGCATTCCTGGCCAAATTCCACCTAATCCTAATTCCAGAAACCCAACAGCATCCAATATGAGACACAGATTCAAAGGTTTAGACCTGGAGGTGTGGAGGTCAGCATCCCGCAAGCATTTGCACTGATGTCATGATGCAGCCTGGAAGGGGAGGCCTCTCATCAATTCACTCACTCCTTGACTCACCAAATCCTTGCTAGATGCCAACTATGTGCAAAAGCATCGTGTACAGAGTGGAGGTATGAAGCATTATCTGTGCCCTCAAGGAGTTTACGGTCATGGGAAAGAGAAAACATAGAAACTCTTAACAATCATATAAGACAGCATGAGAGAAGTGTTTAAAAGTATAAACAAGACCCAGAGAAAGTGTTCATTTCAACCAAGAAAACCTGGGAGAACTTCACATGGGGTGTGACTGTTGAACTCTCCCTTGGTAGGGAGAGTAGAATTTTAGTAGAGTACCTATTTAAATTATTTGGTAGATTATTTTAAAATAATCAGGTCTTCCTGGGTGGCTCAGTGGAAAAAAAAAAAAAAAAAATCCACCTGCCGAGGCAGGAGACATGAGTTCAGTCCTTATTCCAGGAAAATTCCATGTGCCATGGAGCAACTAAGCCAGTGCACCACAACTACTGAGCCTGTGCGCTAAAGCCTGGGAGCTACTGAAGCCCGTGTGGCCTAGAACCCGTGCTCCACAACAAGAGAAGACACTGTAATGAGAAGTCCAAGCACCGCAACTAGAGAATAGCCTCCGCTCGCCACAAATTGAGAAAAACCCACGAGCAGCAATAAAGACCCAGAGCAATCAAATAAATAAATAATCAAAAAATAACAATAATCAGGGAACCTCTCTGGCAGTACAGTCATTAAGACTCTGCACTTCCACTTCAGGGGGCCTGGATTTGATCCCTGGTCAGGGAACCAAGATCCCAAATGCCCCAAGGTTGCACAGCCAAGGTAAACAAATACTATAAATAATTAATTTCATTAAATTAAAAAATAAAGTCATCAAAGAATTCCCTGGTGGTCCAATTGTTAGGACACCATGCTCTCACTACCCAGGGTACAGGTTCAACCCCTGGTAGGGGAATTAAGATCCCTCAAGCCAAGCGGCACAGCCAAAAATAAATAGATAAAATAAAAATAAAGACTTGCAAACTTGAGAACATCCGCTGAGACTGGGAAACGATAAAGAGTGGTGTTGTTTTTAAAAAAAAATGATCATAAGACCGGAGCAAAGGCAGAGGATGAAAGAACAGGGTGACCTGACTGAGGGGTCAGCCTAGGGACGGTTGTAGGGGATAAAGAGGAGTTGAGGGGTGGAGTTCCTCAGGAAAGGCCGAGCACCATGCAAGGAGTTTGAACTTGCGTGTGAGCAGTGGGGAGCCATTGCAGGTGCTTGCGGACATTCATCACCACATATGAGGGCCCCGAAGAAGAGAACCACGTGGTATTTGGGGCATGGGTTCATCACCACATATGAGGGCCCCAAAGAAGAGAACCACGTGGTATTTAGGTCACGGGTCTGACAGCAAGAAAGTGTTGGCTAGTTGGATCCCAGTTAACAGAAGCTAGGACAACATAGACTCCCTAAAGCCCTTGCTAGAGAAAAAAAAGCAAGTAAGTGCCCAGAGAGAGGATACCCAAGTGGCGGTGAGAGTCACTCCCCTCCTTTTCTGTTAGCCAGGGAACTCTCACGCATGCCTCAATTCAGCAGTTGTTCTACCAGCAGACATCCCGTGGGGCCTGAGCAATGTTACGGCTTCTTGAATGATCCAGAAGTTTCCATGCTTTGGGGTCCTGAACCGCGTAGTCACTGGCATTACCTGCACACCCACTGCGGGCAGCCCTGTGGCGTGAGAAGCCTCAGCCTCGGGTGCAGGGGAGCACAGCACCGCCCGCCGGGGCCAGTCCTTAGTGGAGGGTCAGAGGGAGAACACCATCTGTGTGAGGCCACCCACTCCTCACAAGACCCCTCCCCTGTGTCTGTGGCTCTCAGACGCCCCGGAGACTATTAGCACCTCTCTGGGAATGTCTAACTGAAGACAATTTCTAGCCGGGATCTGTTATAATTACCAATTAGGTCTGATTATAATTACCTCTCACCGCCATCCCTTACCTGGCACTCACGATAGGACAGGGCCCCGCGACAATTAGCGGTGAGTCTTTCCTGATACGCTGGCTGATTAGCAACACAATTGCAGGGTTGGGGGGAAGAGCCTGGCTTGTTAGAAGGAGGCTGCTATTTACCAAGGAATCAGTAATCAAATTATATTAAAATTAACGAGGGGGGAATTCAGAATTCAGAAATGCAGTTTTCCCCCCTCAACCACCTCTTTTTTGTGTGTCAGTTGATGACATCATTTAGGGGAAGAAGCTGAATTCCCCTACGCTTCTCCACCTCAGTTTTTGGGGTTTAGTGACCACCCTGTCTCTGCCCAAAGTGACACAGTGGACATGATCAAAGGACTCACTGCTGTGTGAATGTGGGAAAATCACCTGAGCTCTCTGAGCCTCAGCCTCCTCATCTGTGAAATGGGGACAGTGCTTGGCTCTGAGCTGGACACCTGCCCCAATTATGTGTAGGACTTGAGGGTGGGGAGTGGGAGGATGGGGGTGAAGATGCCAAACACCATGGCTTAGGTTTCTGGGAATCTCTGGGCTCAGTCCCAACCTTGGCTCAGAGAAAGTGCTGGAGGAGGAACCACACTTAACCTCCAGCCAGGACCCATAGGGAGGCCTCTCCCTTCCCCAGAGCAGCAGGCTGGCATGGAGAAGAGATGCCAGCTGAGGTGGGAACAACCATCCCTGGGCACTCTCACCCCTTCACCTGCTGGATAAAGTGGCAACTTCCCAAAGTGGCTCACCGTAAAGAGAGGAGACCTGGGAGCCAGCTGTGCATCCTTGAGGAAGTGAACTTCCTCTCTGGGCTTGAGCATCTTCACCCATGAAGAATCTTCAAGACTCCCTGAGCAGAGGGAGGCTCTAACAGCCCTGGAAGAGTGCAGTGTGACCATTACACACTCATTCTGGGGACTGTGGGCCGGTGCCCTGAGGAGCCCTGAAGGACTTGTTTAAACCACCCAGACTACCAAGCGGGTCCACCCTCCACCTGCACTATGCTGGCAAGGGACAGCAGAGATGCCAGACTCACAGAAAGCAGCCCTTCCTATTGTTTGGAGAGAGGGACACACGCACACAAGCACACACACATAGCCAAACAGGTCCTAGACTCGAGTACCTGCAAAGGTCACACACACACACACACACACACACACACACACACACACACACCCATGTAAAATTTGCTAATTTATGCAGCTGCTCGGGCTGAACATTTAACCTGCTCCCTGGGAGGATTCTCGGGGTATCCAAAACTGTCTTTCCTCCACCATCATACCAGCTCCAAGAGTGAGTCCCCTGCTCCCTCCACCTTTGGTTCCTCTCCAGCAGGAGCCTTCCGCCCTCTCGGGCCCCCAAGAAGGAGTTCTGGATGATCATGGCCCTGGGGAAGGGGTGCCCCAGTTCCCAGGGACTCATACAGACTTAGGACTTCTATCTATCTCCCACTTCCCCAGCCTTGGCACCCATGCCTGCCACCCCAAGAACGCACACACCTTTCCTAAGGATTCCTGTTTGGTGCTGACCTGGAGGAGATAGGAGTCCAGAGCTAGACCTCGGTCCCTTGATATCCCCACTGGTTTAGTCACCATTTCCAGGACCAACCGCTCTTCACCTCCGCCCCAGAGGTCTTCCTTCCTGTTGCCTCCATCCACCCACCTCTCACTCTGAACTTAGCCAAAGACTTGAGTTCCCACGTGATGAGCAGTGAGTTGGAATGAGCTAAGTGGCAGAGCAACATGTACTTACCCTCAGACCCCTGAGCCCTAGTGCCACCTGCCCTTGTCCACATCACTCAGCCTCTCTGACTCTCAGATGCTCATCTATAAAATGAGGATTAAGAATACCTGCCCTGCCAGTGTTCAGGGTTATCATAGAGAGAACAGTGACTGTGTGTGGGAAGGCGGATGACGAGCAGCATGACGCCTCACAATGTTTTGAGCACAGATACTGTTGCAAAATCCCTGCCGATTCTCTGTTGCTACATAACAACTCATCCCCAAACCCAGGGGCTTAAAACAGCAGTGGTCAGTTATCAATTCTCATAGTTTCTGCAGGTCAAGAAGCTAAACCCAGCTTTGCCAGACACTTCTGGCTCAGGGTGGGCCACGACCAGCAGATCCACAGAGAGCCTGGGTCATGTCAGAGTCTGCCTTACTTGTGTGTCTGGTAACTAGGCTGGGAAGCTGTGAACGGCAAGTGGCAGGGGGTGGGCACTAGGGTGCCAGCTCCTCGACCTCTCCCTCCATCTCTATGTGTCTCTCCACGTGGCCTCTCCAGTGCAGTGGCCTCAAGGCACTGAATTTCTTACACGGCTGCCAGGGCTTCCTAGTAAAGAATCTGCCTGCAATGCAGGAGACTCGAGTTTGATCCCTGGGTTGGAAAGATCCCCTGGAGAAGGGAATGGCAACCCACTCCAGTATTCTTGCCTGGAAAATTCCACAGACACAGGAGTCTGGCAGGTTACAGTCCATGGGATCACAGAGAGTCAGACACGACTGAACGGCTAACACTTTTAGGTTTCCGATGCACATGTTCTGCTTCCAGAGGTAGATGTACCTGGTCCAGCCCCAGTGGATCCAGGGAATTCGAAGTGGGGATGGAGTCAGCGGGGAGAAACTTATTTATAAAGAGAGATTAGGAAAGAATAGTGTAGTAGGAAAATTAGTGGAGAAAAGAGGCTGAATAACTTGTTTATACAGGAGACCAATAAAGCTCTGAGACAAGGGGCTTGCACCATCTACGTAGGCCACTGGTGCCCGCTTGAATAGCGGAAGGTGCCCGCCTTGGGCTCCCTCTCATGTGGGTCTTAGAAGCCAGGGCAAATAAGTAGACATGGAGAGCCTCTGTGCTCCAGATGGGAATTCAGCCTGAAAGGAGAGAAAAGAACGACATGGGGGAGCCAAGCATTGGTGCCAGACCCACAACTGTATTTTCAAAAGCAGCTTATATACCCTAAGTTGTACATAAAGAAATAATGGAATATGCAGAGTTATGCAGGGGCAGCAGTCCTCACCCTTATTGAGACCAGGCTTTCTTTTTGCATACCTTCCCGTATACAAAAGGTCTCAGGTGGTTTTACATCATCTTCTGGCCAAGAGGCCTGTTAACATTTTTATGGCTCTTTTCCTAGATAAATGTCTATCAACCAGAAAACTCCTTTTCCCTTGAAGTGTTTTTTCTTTAATCTGCATCACCCTCAAAGTACTAAATAAAGTTACATTCCTGTGGAACAAAGGTGCAGTGGGTTATAACAAAGAAAGTACTTAACTCAAAGATCTAATGTTGCTAATACCAGGGCTACTACCTGTTTTTTCTACATACCAGCTATACCAACAAATAAAAGATATGAAAACTTGGCAGCAAGTGTTGGCTCAACAATGAAACCCTTAATCAGTCCTATTCTAATGATTTTGACTCCTTGGAAGCCCCTACATTCCTAGGATGTTTTAAGCTTCCTGTGCCTCTCGTGGTCGGGGAGCCTGCAAACAATCACATGTGCAGCTGTAAGAGTCCAGACAAACCTGTCAGGCAGGCTAGAAAGCCATCAGAGGGGTTTTAGGACTGAAACACTCTTATTATGCCCAGGAGACTTATTATCTAAAAGCTCTAAATTAACTTTTTCCAGAAAAAGGTGGTGAGGGGACAGCCCCCTGTTAATGTTAGAAGAGTAAGTGGAAAGCATAACACAGTAAAACAGGCAGACTCTGGTTTTAGGGGTAGATGCTCAAGAAAATCCAGGGGGACCCCTGAGGCCTGATCCCACCTTTGCATTTTGTCAAGCCCCTTTCCTCATGACCTTTGCCATGGAAAGGATTCCCCATGCTGGCTCCCGGCATGTACCAGAAGTGCCCTGTGGCCCCTGGGACACCTAAGCAGGGTGGGGCCTCACCCACCTGGCCCTTGGTCAGCCATCTGCAAGGGGAGCCCCTGCCCTGCCTCTCTCCCTGACACACAGTCCACGCTGTGAGCTCCCAACAGCCATGGCTTGCTATGGCCAGAATCCACATGTGGGCACCTGCCGACCACACACTGGGCCGCCTTCTGCAGGGAGGTACTCTAGGGCTGGGGGTGGGGGGAGGGCCGGGTAGCAGACTCCTTTCCTGCCTCTAGGGTTTCTGAGGAGCTGGAACTTAAGATCAACAAATAGGAGGTCAGTTTCCCAGGATCCCAAATCCAAATGTGGTTTTGACTGGCTGACCAGGCTCCAGGTTCTCATAGTGAATTCAGAGTCTGAGCGGGCTCCGGGCACACAGAGCTCGAGAGAAACTGGGGACCAAGAGCATCCAGCTTAAGACCCACCTCCCTCTGGCTTCAACTACCCTCACCTCAGGGTCCCCGATCCAACTCCTCCTCTCTCAAGCATTTGCCACCTGATGCGCTTGCTTCCTCTACATGGAAGACTTCTCTCCTCGCTCCTCCATGTCCCCACCTGCCACCAGGCCCCTCCAGGCCTCAGCCTTCCTTCCCCAGCCTCTGTTTTAGGGTCCCTTCTAGGTTCCCAGCATCCCGCACTCCCCGTGACGGCCCTCTCCACACAGTCCTATGTCGTGTGGGTCTCTCCCCACCGGGACTGCATGGTCCCTGTGGTCAGGGACCAAGTCTCCCTGCTCTCTGCACCCCACACTGAGCCCAGGCCTAGCAGACGGCAGCTCTCAGTGAAGTTCACACAACAGATGAGTGACCTCCTCAGCGAGTTTACCTTCTGCTGTGACTGTCCAGCGCATTCTGGGGCTCATTCAGGGCCCTCTCAGACTGAGGAGCGGCCACAGGGAAAAACAAGCTGGGTGCCCACTGTTCCTTTCCAGCCTGCTTCCCTCCTCCAGCTTGGCCAGCATTCCCAGCAGGGGCACACAGCCCTCCACATCCATCTTGAAGAAGTCATTTCATCTTTGAGCCCGAGTTTTCTCATCTGATATGCATGCATAGTCACTTTAGTCGTATCTGACTCTTTGCGACCCCATGGACTATAGCCCACCAGGCTCCACTGTCCATGGGATTCTCCAGGCAAAATACTGGAGTGGGTTGCCATGCCCTCCTCCAGGGGATCTTTCCAACCCAGAGATCAAGTTGCATCTCTTACGTCTCCTGCACTGGCAGGCAGGTTCTTTACCGCTAGTGCCACCCCTCATCTGATAAATGGGCATAATAGTAGCTACCTGTCTAAAAGGTTGTTATGGGGACTTTTCTGGTGGTTTAATTGTTTTAAAAAAAAATCATTGCTTCCAATGCAGGGGGCACCATTTCGATCCCTGATGGAGAAACTGAGATCCCGCATGCCCTACAGCACAGCCAAATAAATAATAAAAGGCTGTTTGAAAACCAGATGAGTGCAGGATGTGTTCTGTAGACTGTGCAGCCAGGTCTGGAGGGAAGCCCAGGTCTGTCACCTGGTGCTCTGTGCTTCCTGAGAGGGAGGCTGGTACCCGTTTCTTCCCAGCTCTGCACTCAGCTGTCAGCTGAACTCATTCAGCTCTGCTGACAGCGCGTCGGCGGCTCATAGCTGGCTGTAACGGAAGAATTTACACCACAAAAATGGCCAGATACCACAGTCAGGGTTTTTTGGGTGTGTTGTGTCATATTTACCATCTGACTTGGATGTGTTTACTATCTGACTTCCCTAGTGGCTCAGATGGTAAAGCGTCTGCCTACAGTGCAGGAGACCCGGGTTCAAGCCCTGGATTGGGAAGATCTCCTGGAGAAGGAAAGGACAACCCACTCCAGTATTTTTGCCTGAAAGATCCCATAGACAGAGGAGCCCGGTAGGCTACAGTCCATGGGGTCACAAAGAGTCAGACGTGACTGAGTGACTTCACTTTCTTTTCTTTCCTGTGTCACGTTTGGNTGCAAAATCCCTGCCGATTCTCTGTTGCTACATAACAACTCATCCCCAAACCCAGGGGCTTAAAACAGCAGTGGTCAGTTATCAATTCTCATAGTTTCTGCAGGTCAAGAAGCTAAACCCAGCTTTGCCAGACACTTCTGGCTCAGGGTGGGCCACGGCCAGCAGATCCACAGAGAGCCTGGGTCATGTCAGAGTCTGCCTTACTTGTGTGTCTGGTAACTAGGCTGGGAAGCTGTGAACGGCGAGTGGCAGGGGGTGGGCACTGGGGTGCCAGCTCCTCGACCTCTCCCTCCATCTCTATGTGTCTCTCCACGTGGCCTCTCCAGTGCAGTGGCCTCAAGGCACTGAATTTCTTACACGGCTGCCAGGGCTTCCTAGTAAAGAATCTGCCTGCAATGCAGGAGACTCGAGTTTGATCCCTGGGTTGGAAAGATCCCCTGGAGAAGGGAATGGCAACCCACTCCAGTATTCTTGCCTGGAAAATTCCACAGACACAGGAGTCTGGCAGGTTACAGTCCATGGGATCACAGAGAGTCAGACACGACTGAACGGCTAACACTTTTAGGTTTCCGATGCACATGTTCTGCTTCCAGAGGTAGATGTACCTGGTCCAGCCCCAGTGGATCCAGGGAATTCGAAGTGGGGATGGAGTCAGCGGGGAGAAACTTATTTATAAAGAGAGATTAGGAAAGAATAGTGTAGTAGGAAAATTAGTGGAGAAAAGAGGCTGAATAACTTGTTTATACAGGAGACCAATAAAGCTCTGAGACAAGGGGCTTGCACCATCTACGTAGGCCACTGGTGCCCGCTTGAATAGCGGAAGGTGCCCGCCTTGGGCTCCCTCTCATGTGGGTCTTAGAAGCCAGGGCAAATAAGTAGACATGGAGAGCCTCTGTGCTCCAGATGGGAATTCAGCCTGAAAGGAGAGAAAAGAACGACATGGGGGAGCCAAGCATTGGTGCCAGACCCACAACTGTATTTTCAAAAGCAGCTTATATACCCTAAGTTGTACATAAAGAAATAATGGAATATGCAGAGTTATGCAGGGGCAGCAGTCCTCACCCTTATTGAGACCAGGCTTTCTTTTTGCATACCTTCCCGTATACAAAAGGTCTCAGGTGGTTTTACATCATCTTCTGGCCAAGAGGCCTGTTAACATTTTTATGGCTCTTTTCCTAGATAAATGTCTATCAACCAGAAAACTCCTTTTCCCTTGAAGTGTTTTTTCTTTAATCTGCATCACCCTCAAAGTACTAAATAAAGTTACATTCCTGTGGAACAAAGGTGCAGTGGGTTATAACAAAGAAAGTACTTAACTCAAAGATCTAATGTTGCTAATACCAGGGCTACTACCTGTTTTTTCTACATACCAGCTATACCAACAAATAAAAGATATGAAAACTTGGCAGCAAGTGTTGGCTCAACAATGAAACCCTTAATCAGTCCTATTCTAATGATTTTGACTCCTTGGAAGCCCCTACATTCCTAGGATGTTTTAAGCTTCCTGTGCCTCTCGCGGTCGGGGAGCCTGCAAACAATCACATGTGCAGCTGTAAGAGTCCAGACAAACCTGTCAGGCAGGCTAGAAAGCCATCAGAGGGGTTTTAGGACTGAAACACTCTTATTATGCCCAGGAGACTTATTATCTAAAAGCTCTAAATTAACTTTTTCCAGAAAAAGGTGGTGAGGGGACAGCCCCCTGTTAATGTTAGAAGAGTAAGTGGAAAGCATAACACAGTAAAACAGGCAGACTCTGGTTTTAGGGGTAGATGCTCAAGAAAATCCAGGGGGACCCCTGAGGCCTGATCCCACCTTTGCATTTTGTCAAGCCCCTTTCCTCATGACCTTTGCCACGGAAAGGATTCCCCATGCTGGCTCCCGGCATGTACCAGAAGTGCCCTGTGGCCCCTGGGACACCTAAGCAGGGTGGGGCCTCACCCACCTGGCCCTTGGTCAGCCATCTGCAAGGGGAGCCCCTGCCCTGCCTCTCTCCCTGACACACAGTCCACGCTGTGAGCTCCCAACAGCCATGGCTTGCTATGGCCAGAATCCACATGTGGGCACCTGCCGACCACACACTGGGCCGCCTTCTGCAGGGAGGTACTCTAGGGCTGGGGGTGGGGGGAGGGCCGGGTAGCAGACTCCTTTCCTGCCTCTAGGGTTTCTGAGGAGCTGGAACTTAAGATCAACAAATAGGAGGTCAGTTTCCCAGGATCCCAAATCCAAATGTGGTTTTGACTGGCTGACCAGGCTCCAGGTTCTCATAGTGAATTCAGAGTCTGAGCGGGCTCCGGGCACACAGAGCTCGAGAGAAACTGGGGACCAAGAGCATCCAGCTTAAGACCCACCTCCCTCTGGCTTCAACTACCCTCACCTCAGGGTCCCCGATCCAACTCCTCCTCTCTCAAGCATTTGCCACCTGATGCGCNGAGAAACTGGGGACCAAGAGCATCCAGCTTAAGACCCACCTCCCTCTGGCTTCAACTACCCTCACCTCAGGGTCCCCGATCCAACTCCTCCTCTCTCAAGCATTTGCCACCTGATGCGCTTGCTTCCTCTACATGGAAGACTTCTCTCCTCGCTCCTCCATGTCCCCACCTGCCACCAGGCCCCTCCAGGCCTCAGCCTTCCTTCCCCAGCCTCTGTTTTAGGGTCCCTTCTAGGTTCCCAGCATCCCGCACTCCCCGTGACGGCCCTCTCCACACAGTCCTATGTCGTGTGGGTCTCTCCCCACCGGGACTGCATGGTCCCTGTGGTCAGGGACCAAGTCTCCCTGCTCTCTGCACCCCACACTGAGCCCAGGCCTAGCAGACGGCAGCTCTCAGTGAAGTTCACACAACAGATGAGTGACCTCCTCAGCGAGTTTACCTTCTGCTGTGACTGTCCAGCGCATTCTGGGGCTCATTCAGGGCCCTCTCAGACTGAGGAGCGGCCACAGGGAAAAACAAGCTGGGTGCCCACTGTTCCTTTCCAGCCTGCTTCCCTCCTCCAGCTTGGCCAGCATTCCCAGCAGGGGCACACAGCCCTCCACATCCATCTTGAAGAAGTCATTTCATCTTTGAGCCCGAGTTTTCTCATCTGATATGCATGCATGCATAGTCACTTTAGTCGTATCTGACTCTTTGCGACCCCATGGACTATAGCCCACCAGGCTCCACTGTCCATGGGATTCTCCAGGCAAAATACTGGAGTGGGTTGCCATGCCCTCCTCCAGGGGATCTTTCCAACCCAGAGATCAAGTTGCATCTCTTACGTCTCCTGCACTGGCAGGCAGGTTCTTTACCGCTAGTGCCACCCCTCATCTGATAAATGGGCATAATAGTAGCTACCTGTCTAAAAGGTTGTTATGGGGACTTTTCTGGTGGTTTAATTGTTTTAAAAAAAAATCATTGCTTCCAATGCAGGGGGCACCATTTCGATCCCTGATGGAGAAACTGAGATCCCGCATGCCCTACAGCACAGCCAAATAAATAATAAAAGGCTGTTTGAAAACCAGATGAGTGCAGGATGTGTTCTGTAGACTGTGCAGCCAGGTCTGGAGGGAAGCCCAGGTCTGTCACCTGGTGCTCTGTGCTTCCTGAGAGGGAGGCTGGTACCCGTTTCTTCCCAGCTCTGCACTCAGCTGTCAGCTGAACTCATTCAGCTCTGCTGACAGCGCGTCGGCGGCTCATAGCTGGCTGTAACGGAAGAATTTACACCACAAAAATGGCCAGATACCACAGTCAGGGTTTTTTGGGTGTGTTGTGTCATATTTACCATCTGACTTGGATGTGTTTACTATCTGACTTCCCTAGTGGCTCAGATGGTAAAGCGTCTGCCTACAGTGCAGGAGACCCGGGTTCAAGCCCTGGATTGGGAAGATCTCCTGGAGAAGGAAAGGACAACCCACTCCAGTATTTTTGCCTGAAAGATCCCATAGACAGAGGAGCCCGGTAGGCTACAGTCCATGGGGTCACAAAGAGTCAGACGTGACTGAGTGACTTCACTTTCTTTTCTTTCCTGTGTCACGTTTGGAAAGCTGGGTTGACAGCACACCCCAGCCCCTCCCCTGGCTTTGTCTGTGAAGAACAAGTCTTCCCGTCCGTCCCCACTGTTCAAAGAGGCTATGTGTCATAAGTGGAAGTGCCCTGAGTTCTTTAGCAAAACCAGGCTGGAGAAGGCCCAAGTGTGAGCCTTTATTTCCTGTGATTAATGTCCCTTAGTATAATCAGCCTTCATCATAATGCAGGCAGGAGCGGTGACAGTCCTGTGACTCACACCGGGAACCAAGCCCAGACTGGAGAGGATGAGGCTTCGCCCAGCAGCCTCCCGGGGGCTAGCCTGGATGTGAGCCCTGGAGAGCACTCCTGATTCAGATCCCAGGCCACCCCGGAGGGTTGGGATGATGAGGCTGAGTCCCAGGGGGCCTGACCCTGATCCAAGCTCCACCCCTCACTCATAGGTGACCTCGGGCATCCCAGTTTACCACCTGAGCCTCCAGGGATGGGCAAGAAGAGGAAGTAAGATGCTACCTTGAAAGCCATTGGAAAAGTATAAAGTGCCAACCCAATGCAAAGCAGGGACCGTGGGTGCAGAGAGGGTCTTCCAGCAGGGCGGGAGAGCTGGATGCAAGTCCATCCACCTCTGTGCAGGTGGGAGAACTTTGTACTCATTGTGTATGTAATTAGCACTATGCTGTCCAGATTAAGCACCTACTGTGCATCATTGCTTTCCTGGGCACTAGAGATAGGACAGTGACAAGACAGAAAAAGTCAGTGTTCTCGTGGAGCTTCCACCAGTGTAAGGAGACACATCAAAGAATTTGATGCCTTTGAACTGTGGTGTTGGAGAAGACTCTTGAGAGTCCCTTGAACAGCAATGAGATTCAACCAGTCCATCCTAAAGGAAATAAGTCCTGAATATTCATTGGAAGGACTGATGCTGAAGCTGAAGCTCCAATTCTTTGGCCACCTGATGTGAAGAATTGACTGGTTGGAAAAGACCCTGATGCTGGGAAAGACTGAAGGCAGAGGAGAAGGGGACAACAGAGGATGAGATGGTTGGATGGCATCACCGACTCGATGGACATGAGTTTGAGTAAGCTCTGGGAGTTGGTGATGGACAGGGAAGCCTGGAGTACTGCAGTCCATGGGGTCACAGAGTTGGACACGACTGAGCGACTGAACTGAAGGAGACACACAGACAAATGCTATTACATTCTGAGTGTCATAAAGCAAAACGAAGCAGGGTGAGGAGGAAGAGAGTGGTCGAGTACAGGTGTGATTTTGTACAGATAACCCCGGGAGGCCTCTTTTAGGAAGTAACCTATCACCAAAGACCTGGAGAAAGAGAGGAAGTTAGCAGAGCAACCATCTAGAGAAAAGAGCATTGCAGGCCGAGGTGGGGCGGAAGTGGGTACAGCAAAGCCCCCCGAGGAAGGAGAGTTTCAGGAGCAGCAAACAGGCCTGCCTGGCTGATGCAGCGTGAATAAAGGAGAGAGTGATGAAGGTGCGATCAGAGAGAGCAAGATCTTGTGGGCGCTTGTAGATCACAGTAACCATCTCAGATTTTCCTCTGCTTAAGACAGAAACCACTCAGGACTTCCCCTGTGGTCCAGCGGTTAAGGCTCCGCCTTCCAATGCAGGTTCGTATGAGCCATCTCTGGTCGGGAAACCAAGGTCGGATGTGCCCCAAGGTGTGGCCAACATTTTTTTAATAAAAGGAAAGAAAAAGAAGCCACCAGAAACTTCGAGGGGAGACATAATGTGAAAGAGGTTGTCCTGGCTGCTATTTTGAGGAGAGATCAGGGGAGACTGGGATGGGGGAAGAGGAGGGAGAGATAGAGCAAGAATGAATGCAGAAAACCAGTCCGGAAGCCACTGTGTGGTCCAGGTGCCCTGTCGTGTGACCTGACAGGGGCAGCAGTAGCGCAGGTGTGAGAAGTGATGAGATCTGTGTACATTTCAGAGGTGAACCTAGAGCAACTGGTCCTAGAGCAACTGTGAGCACAGAGAGAAGTCAAGGGCGCAGGCAGNTATGCATGCATAGTCACTTTAGTCGTATCTGACTCTTTGCGACCCCATGGACTATAGCCCACCAGGCTCCACTGTCCATGGGATTCTCCAGGCAAAATACTGGAGTGGGTTGCCATGCCCTCCTCCAGGGGATCTTTCCAACCCAGAGATCAAGTTGCATCTCTTACGTCTCCTGCACTGGCAGGCAGGTTCTTTACCGCTAGTGCCACCCCTCATCTGATAAATGGGCATAATAGTAGCTACCTGTCTAAAAGGTTGTTATGGGGACTTTTCTGGTGGTTTAATTGTTTTAAAAAAAAATCATTGCTTCCAATGCAGGGGGCACCATTTCGATCCCTGATGGAGAAACTGAGATCCCGCATGCCCTACAGCACAGCCAAATAAATAATAAAAGGCTGTTTGAAAACCAGATGAGTGCAGGATGTGTTCTGTAGACTGTGCAGCCAGGTCTGGAGGGAAGCCCAGGTCTGTCACCTGGTGCTCTGTGCTTCCTGAGAGGGAGGCTGGTACCCGTTTCTTCCCAGCTCTGCACTCAGCTGTCAGCTGAACTCATTCAGCTCTGCTGACAGCGCGTCGGCGGCTCATAGCTGGCTGTAACGGAAGAATTTACACCACAAAAATGGCCAGATACCACAGTCAGGGTTTTTTGGGTGTGTTGTGTCATATTTACCATCTGACTTGGATGTGTTTACTATCTGACTTCCCTAGTGGCTCAGATGGTAAAGCGTCTGCCTACAGTGCAGGAGACCCGGGTTCAAGCCCTGGATTGGGAAGATCTCCTGGAGAAGGAAAGGACAACCCACTCCAGTATTTTTGCCTGAAAGATCCCATAGACAGAGGAGCCCGGTAGGCTACAGTCCATGGGGTCACAAAGAGTCAGACGTGACTGAGTGACTTCACTTTCTTTTCTTTCCTGTGTCACGTTTGGAAAGCTGGGTTGACAGCACACCCCAGCCCCTCCCCTGGCTTTGTCTGTGAAGAACAAGTCTTCCCGTCCGTCCCCACTGTTCAAAGAGGCTATGTGTCATAAGTGGAAGTGCCCTGAGTTCTTTAGCAAAACCAGGCTGGAGAAGGCCCAAGTGTGAGCCTTTATTTCCTGTGATTAATGTCCCTTAGTATAATCAGCCTTCATCATAATGCAGGCAGGAGCGGTGACAGTCCTGTGACTCACACCGGGAACCAAGCCCAGACTGGAGAGGATGAGGCTTCGCCCAGCAGCCTCCCGGGGGCTAGCCTGGATGTGAGCCCTGGAGAGCACTCCTGATTCAGATCCCAGGCCACCCCGGAGGGTTGGGATGATGAGGCTGAGTCCCAGGGGGCCTGACCCTGATCCAAGCTCCACCCCTCACTCATAGGTGACCTCGGGCATCCCAGTTTACCACCTGAGCCTCCAGGGATGGGCAAGAAGAGGAAGTAAGATGCTACCTTGAAAGCCATTGGAAAAGTATAAAGTGCCAACCCAATGCAAAGCAGGGACCGTGGGTGCAGAGAGGGTCTTCCAGCAGGGCGGGAGAGCTGGATGCAAGTCCATCCACCTCTGTGCAGGTGGGAGAACTTTGTACTCATTGTGTATGTAATTAGCACTATGCTGTCCAGATTAAGCACCTACTGTGCATCATTGCTTTCCTGGGCACTAGAGATAGGACAGTGACAAGACAGAAAAAGTCAGTGTTCTCGTGGAGCTTCCACCAGTGTAAGGAGACACATCAAAGAATTTGATGCCTTTGAACTGTGGTGTTGGAGAAGACTCTTGAGAGTCCCTTGAACAGCAATGAGATTCAACCAGTCCATCCTAAAGGAAATAAGTCCTGAATATTCATTGGAAGGACTGATGCTGAAGCTGAAGCTCCAATTCTTTGGCCACCTGATGTGAAGAATTGACTGGTTGGAAAAGACCCTGATGCTGGGAAAGACTGAAGGCAGAGGAGAAGGGGACAACAGAGGATGAGATGGTTGGATGGCATCACCGACTCGATGGACATGAGTTTGAGTAAGCTCTGGGAGTTGGTGATGGACAGGGAAGCCTGGAGTACTGCAGTCCATGGGGTCACAGAGTTGGACACGACTGAGCGACTGAACTGAAGGAGACACACAGACAAATGCTATTACATTCTGAGTGTCATAAAGCAAAACGAAGCAGGGTGAGGAGGAAGAGAGTGGTCGAGTACAGGTGTGATTTTGTACAGATAACCCCGGGAGGCCTCTTTTAGGAAGTAACCTATCACCAAAGACCTGGAGAAAGAGAGGAAGTTAGCAGAGCAACCATCTAGAGAAAAGAGCATTGCAGGCTGAGGTGGGGCGGAAGTGGGTACAGCAAAGCCCCCCGAGGAAGGAGAGTTTCAGGAGCAGCAAACAGGCCTGCCTGGCTGATGCAGCGTGAATAAAGGAGAGAGTGATGAAGATGCGATCAGAGAGAGCAAGAGCTTGTGGGCGCTTGTAGATCACAGTAACCATCTCAGATTTTCCTCTGCTTAAGACAGAAACCACTCAGGACTTCCCCTGTGGTCCAGCGGTTAAGGCTCCGCCTTCCAATGCAGGTTCGTATGAGCCATCTCTGGTCGGGAAACCAAGGTCGGATGTGCCCCAAGGTGTGGCCAACATTTTTTTAATAAAAGGAAAGAAAAAGAAGCCACCAGAAACTTCGAGGGGAGACATAATGTGAAAGAGGTCGTCCTGGCTGCTATTTTGAGGAGAGATCAGGGGAGACTGGGATGGGGGAAGAGGAGGGAGAGATAGAGCAAGAATGAATGCAGAAAACCAGTCCGGAAGCCACTGTGTGGTCCAGGTGCCCTGTCGTGTGACCTGACAGGGGCAGCAGTAGCGCAGGTGTGAGAAGTGATGAGATCTGTGTACATTTCAGAGGTGAACCTAGAGCAACTGGTCCTAGAGCAACTGTGAGCACAGAGAGAAGTCAAGGGCGCAGGCAGGTGCTGGCGTGAGCTGCTGGCGGGTTTAGTTGCCATCTGCTGAGACCTCGGGGATAGAAACCAGTGTCCTGCACCTCAGGCAAGGCGGGGTGATGTCTTCTGCAAGAGTGGTGAGAAGGGGTGGGGCAGGCCCCCCCCCACAGGCTCACGGAACAACCAGACCTCTGAGCTCCCCTCTTGCTCCACGGGCCTGACTGGAACACGAATGGGGCCCCTCCCCCAGCAGCCACCCCTGCCTCCCACCTTCCACACAACTTGAGAACCACGGGTCCAAGAGCATCCATGGGGTCTCCTCCTCCCGAAGTATCACCCCTAGCACGTGCAAGGCTCTAAGAAGGAAGCCCCGAGGATAAGCCACCATCCAGGCCCTCAGGAAATTCAGAGGCTGCCTGGGGAGGTGACAGGGACTCCGCGGCGATCCATCAGTTAGGACTCCCTGCATCCTCTGCAGGGAGTGCAGGTTCAGTCCCTGATCCCACATTCTGCTGTTCAGTCCTACTCCCACGTTCTGCTTGGGGTATCCAGGAAAAAAATAAAAAAGAATCGTGGGACAGTGAGGGCTGTGGACAGTCAGGGGAGGCTTCGGAGAAGAAGCAGAACTTGGGTCTGGAGGAGGAACCACTGTGGGGTCAGCCCGAGAGGGTAGAGGGCCTTGGAGGTGGGCAGCACTGGGGAGGGGGGGGTGTTGAGGAGGGCCTTTGGTGGGTCGGAGGACAGGAGAGGTTGTGGCCAGGTGATCAAGGGCCTTGACGTCAAGGAGCGGGTTCAGGTCTTTTCTGCAGTCAGGGACATCCCTGGAGGACTCTGAGAAAGCAGAGAAGAGGGTGCACAATGCCCTCGAAGCTGTCCACCTCCACCTGTGTCCACTTCCTCCCCTCTCTTCCTGCACTCGCTCCCAGCCCCCAGACGAGCCAGGGCCTGAGCACCAGGGCTGCCACCTGCCCAGACAATGGGAAATAAGCAGGGCCGGGCCAAGTACGCAGCGCCCCTTGTGCCCAGCCTGGCGACCCTGGCTGAACCTCACCCCTTCC
The DNA here is from genome assembly GCA_006410735.1 of Raphicerus campestris. Classification (NCBI taxonomy): domain Eukaryota; kingdom Metazoa; phylum Chordata; class Mammalia; order Artiodactyla; family Bovidae; genus Raphicerus; species Raphicerus campestris. Next base: position 1,630,670 of record SJYW01009559.1, on the reverse strand, counting down.
GGGCACCAGTTCAGAGCGTCTGCCCACCTGGCTTCTCCCTGCCTCCCCGCCCCTGAAACCTGGGGCCTCCTGGCCTGATTAGGGCAAGTGTCACCACACGGGGGACTTGATTGATGACCTCGAGAATGGATGCTCGTCTCTGTCTGCAGGGCCTCGAAGCCCATCCATCTTCTCTTGGCAGCCTGTTCCCGCCCCAGTGCTCACCTTCCGGGGACGATCCTAGGCCTACGTGGGCCCCAAGGACTAGCCTGTGTCTTGTCCTCCACCAAGGACAGGAGAGAGGGACAGCTTCCTTCCCTGGAGGCTATCAAAACAGGACCAAGGTTGGGGTGATGCACAAAATGTAAGGGGCACCCCACAACTCAGTAATCGAGATGACTATTTTAATGCAACCTTTTTAAAAAAGCAAAGATGATACAAAAATGATATAAAATCAAGTAATATAAAAATCACTATTTAAAAAGTTTTTAATCTTTAATTACTGAAAAATAAGTATCAAAACATTGAATGTGGGAGGAAAAAATGTGTGCCCCTAGTTCCATGATTCTATATATTTTTTGATGGTTAATTTCTTTTCAGAACACTGAAGTACTTGAAAAAATATTGAAACATTTAAAAGTAGGTGTGTTTAAACTCACAAGATTATTTCAAACCGAAGTATTTTATTTACAGCAAAAATAGAGTTTATTGTCATTTCGCTTTCCTGGCTTTGATGGAAGCAAATGCATCAATGACGATAATAATCTGCTTTCCTCTGCTTCTCTCATTTTCAGTTGAAAAAAATGGCCACATTTGATCATTTCTCATGACCAAGTGACCATCTTAAGTCTTTTTTAATTAATTTCAGTTTAGATAAAGAGCCTGCCTTTATTTAAAAGTGTGATGGTTTGTTCACTGTGAATATTTTTGCATTCGTTTTGGTGTTGTTTTGTAATTTTCATTCAACTATGATTTCTCTCCATTTCTGAGGNCTCGCTCCCAGCCCCCAGACGAGCCAGGGCCTGAGCACCAGGGCTGCCACCTGCCCAGACAATGGGAAATAAGCAGGGCCGGGCCAAGTACGCAGCACCCCTTGTGCCCAGCCTGGCGACCCTGGCTGAACCTCACCCCTTCCGGGCACCAGTTCAGAGCGTCTGCCCACCTGGCTTCTCCCTGCCTCCCCGCCCCTGAAACCTGGGGCCTCCTGGCCTGATTAGGGCAAGTGTCACCACACGGGGGACTTGATTGATGACCTCGAGAATGGATGCTCGTCTCTGTCTGCAGGGCCTCGAAGCCCATCCATCTTCTCTTGGCAGCCTGTTCCCGCCCCAGTGCTCACCTTCCGGGGACGATCCTAGGCCTACGTGGGCCCCAAGGACTAGCCTGTGTCTTGTCCTCCACCAAGGACAGGAGAGAGGGACAGCTTCCTTCCCTGGAGGCTATCAAAACAGGACCAAGGTTGGGGTGATGCACAAAATGTAAGGGGCACCCCACAACTCAGTAATCGAGATGACTATTTTAATGCAACCTTTTCAAAAAAGCAAAGATGATACAAAAATGATATAAAATCAAGTAATATAAAAATCACTATTTAAAAAGTTTTTAATCTTTAATTACTGAAAAATAAGTATCAAAACATTGAATGTGGGAGGAAAAAATGTGTGCCCCTAGTTCCATGATTCTATATATTTTTTGATGGTTAATTTCTTTTCAGAACACTGAAGTACTTGAAAAAATATTGAAACATTTAAAAGTAGGTGTGTTTAAACTCACAAGATTATTTCAAACCGAAGTATTTTATTTACAGCAAAAATAGAGTTTATTGTCATTTCGCTTTCCTGGCTTTGATGGAAGCAAATGCATCAATGACGATAATAATCTGCTTTCCTCTGCTTCTCTCATTTTCAGTTGAAAAAAATGGCCACATTTGATCATTTCTCATGACCAAGTGACCATCTTAAGTCTTTTTTAATTAATTTCAGTTTAGATAAAGAGCCTGCCTTTATTTAAAAGTGTGATGGTTTGTTCACTGTGAATATTTTTGCATTCGTTTTGGTGTTGTTTTGTAATTTTCATTCAACTATGATTTCTCTCCATTTCTGAGGTTTTTGGCAAGCCCATAAATTTCATGCCTGGCCTTGGACAATCTGCCCCTAGCCAGAAAAGGGTTCCAGGACCCCCGGGCCTGGGGGAGGGGGCCCTGGGAGTAAGCCGGCTCTAGGGCAGCCAGCAGTCACCTTGGAGGGAGGAGCTGGCTGGGGATGGTGAGTGTAAGGTTCAGGTGGGGCCACAACTCTCTGATTCCTGCTCAGCTCTTTGCTCCTGAGTCCCAGAGGGCTGTTGAGGCTGGTCCTTCCCTGCCCTGCTCACCTCACTGGGTCTTGATAAGGTTCAAGGTAAACCATGCAAATGACCACCCCTGAGCTGGGCAGCAAGGGCAGCAAAGGCTATTCCGCAGCCTCTCTGTTCACTCCGTGCAGCGTCAGAAAGTTCTGCTTCATGTCTAACTTCATTCCTCTGCCTTCCCTCCTCGGTCCATCTTTTCTGAAGACCAGCCTAGAGGGCCTATTTAATTCTGCAGCCAGTGGCTCCCAGCCGCGGCTCCGAGTCAGCCACCTGAACACCCCTCTCCTGAGCATGGGGTGGGGGTGCTGGGGAGTCAGAGCAGTAAGGGCCTGGCGTCTACCGGGCACGGCTCACCTCACAGCCCCTCTCAGCACCTTGACACCTCGCCACGAGCACCTGTGCGGCACAGAACACTTGTGAGGAAAGGCTCTTTCATGCCAGAGTTTGANACCTGGCTTCTCCCTGCCTCCCCGCCCCTGAAACCTGGGGCCTCCTGGCCTGATTAGGGCAAGTGTCACCACACGGGGGACTTGATTGATGACCTCGAGAATGGATGCTCGTCTCTGTCTGCAGGGCCTCGAAGCCCATCCATCTTCTCTTGGCAGCCTGTTCCCGCCCCAGTGCTCACCTTCCGGGGACGATCCTAGGCCTACGTGGGCCCCAAGGACTAGCCTGTGTCTTGTCCTCCACCAAGGACAGGAGAGAGGGACAGCTTCCTTCCCTGGAGGCTATCAAAACAGGACCAAGGTTGGGGTGATGCACAAAATGTAAGGGGCACCCCACAACTCAGTAATCGAGATGACTATTTTAATGCAACCTTTTCAAAAAAGCAAAGATGATACAAAAATGATATAAAATCAAGTAATATAAAAATCACTATTTAAAAAGTTTTTAATCTTTAATTACTGAAAAATAAGTATCAAAACATTGAATGTGGGAGGAAAAAATGTGTGCCCCTAGTTCCATGATTCTATATATTTTTTGATGGTTAATTTCTTTTCAGAACACTGAAGTACTTGAAAAAATATTGAAACATTTAAAAGTAGGTGTGTTTAAACTCACAAGATTATTTCAAACCGAAGTATTTTATTTACAGCAAAAATAGAGTTTATTGTCATTTCGCTTTCCTGGCTTTGATGGAAGCAAATGCATCAATGATGATAATAATCTGCTTTCCTCTGCTTCTCTCATTTTCAGTTGAAAAAAATGGCCACATTTGATCATTTCTCATGACCAAGTGACCATCTTAAGTCTTTTTTAATTAATTTCAGTTTAGATAAAGAGCCTGCCTTTATTTAAAAGTGTGATGGTTTGTTCACTGTGAATATTTTTGCATTCGTTTTGGTGTTGTTTTGTAATTTTCATTCAACTATGATTTCTCTCCATTTCTGAGGTTTTTGGCAAGCCCATAAATTTCATGCCTGGCCTTGGACAATCTGCCCCTAGCCAGAAAAGGGTTCCAGGACCCCCGGGCCTGGGGGAGGGGGCCCTGGGAGTGAGCCGGCTCTAGGGCAGCCAGCAGTCACCTTGGAGGGAGGAGCTGGCTGGGGATGGTGAGTGTAAGGTTCAGGTGGGGCCACTGCTTGGCTGTGTGACGTCAGGCAACTCTCTGATTCCTGCTCAGCTCTTTGCTCCTGAATCCCAGAGGGCTGTTGAGGCTGGTCCTTCCCTGCCCTGCTCACCTCACTGGGTCTTGATAAGGTTCAAGGTAAACCATGCAAATGACCGCCCCCGAGCTGGGCAGCAATGGCAGCAAAGGCTATTCCACAGCCTCTCTGTTCACTCCGTGCAGCGTCAGAAAGTTCTGCTTCATGTCTAACTTCATTCCTCTGCCTTCCCTCCTCGGTCCATCTTTTCTGAAGACCAGCCTAGAGAGCCTATTTAATTCTGCAGCCAGTGGCTCCCAGCCGCGGCTCCGAGTCAGCCACCTGAACACCCCTCTCCTGAGCATGGGGTGGGGGTGCTGGGGAGTCAGAGCAGTAAGGGCCTGGCGTCTACCGGGCACGGCTCACCTCACAGCCCCTCTCAGCACCTTGACACCTCGCCACGAGCACCTGTGCGGCACAGAACACTTGTGAGGAAAGGCTCTTTCATGCCAGAGTTTGATGGGAAACCTGACAAACTGCCTGGAGGCTGTTCCCCGATCCCCACCCCAGCCTCCCACCCCTCCCGGAGCCCTGGCCTCTGCTCTTGTCTGCCTTCTTCCTCCTCAAAAGGAAGCTCCCCTCAGAAAGCTAGATGGATAGAGCTAATTGGGAGCCAGGAAGAAGAAACTTCAGGCAAGCTAATGAGCAAGCCTGGAGTGGACACGAGCCGAGAGGGGCTTTGGGAAGCCATCCGGTCCACCCCCTGCCTCGGGGCCATGTGGCCCGCCACATGCAATTCATCCCTAACAGGGGGAAAAAAAGACCAGCTCTGGCCATGAAAAAGAATGAAATAATGCCATTTGCAGCAACATGGTTGGACCCAGAGATTATCATTCTAAGTGAAGTAAGTCAGACAGAGAAAAAGAAATATCATATGATATTGATTACATGTGGAATCTAAAAAAAAAAGGATATAAATGAACTTATCTACAAAACAGAAACAGATTCACAGGCTTAGAGAACAAATTTAGTTACCAAGGGCAAAAGGTGGGGTGGAAGGATAGATTGGGAGTTTGGTATGGACATGTACACACTGCTGTATTTAACATGGATAACCAACAAGCACCTACTGTATGGCACAGAGAGCTCTTCTCAGTACTCTGTAATGGCCTATATGGGGAAAGAATCTTTAAAAAAAAAAAAAAAGTGGGCATATGTATATGTACAACTGATCCATTTTGCTGTATACCTGGAACTAATGCAACATTGTGAATCAACTATGCTCCAATATACAATAAAAATTCAAACCTGAAATTATCACAGCATTTTGAATCAGCTGTGTGTTAGTCGCTCTGTCATATCTGACTCTTGGTGACCCTGTGGACTATAGCTGGCCAGGCTCCTCTGTCCATGGGATTCTCTAGGAAGGAATACTGGAGTGGGTTGCCATTCCCTTCTCCAGGGGATCTTCCCAACCCAGGGATCGAACCTGGGTATCCGACATTGCAGGCAGATTCTTTATTGTCTGAGCCACCAGGAGAGCTCACCCCAATACACATATAAAAAGTTTAAATTTGTTTTTAAATAAAAGTATTTTTTAAAGAAAGAAAACAGGCTCTAGAGAAAGGCCTGCTGCCTCTCCCCTCTCTGGGTCAGTTCTTCTTAACGTCTAACCTCGCTCCCTCGCAGGGTACTTGAGCCCTTCTTCCCTTTCAGTGCAGGTGGAGACTCCACACTGACTGTCCTCTATGTACCAGTGGGCTCTTTCTGGACGTCTATCATAAGTTATTCTCATATATGATAAGCAAGTATGGGAGCCACAGGGCTCACTGAAGGCAAGAACGTAAAAGACTGTATGGACAGCTGATTCACTGCTGACAGCAGAAACCAATACAACATTCTAAAACAACTATACGCAATGATTTTTTTTAATTTAAAAAAAAAAGTCTGGATTCTGAAACCACCCTTTCTGAGAAACACACACATTTGGACTGCAGGGCGCCCAGAGAGATGGGAGCTAGTCACAGGTCCAACTCTGGGCACAGCCCACCTCCTCGGCCCAGTGATCTGTCCACAGAGGCAGCCTCCTAGCCTCTGGGAATTCTGAGTACCTGTGAGTGACCCACTTTGTGACCAAGGCCAAGTCGAGGGCTTTTTTGTGCAGGGAAAGCCTTGCCCATTTCTGGCTGTTTCATGCAGGGAAAGCCTTGCCCATCTCTGGCTGTTTCATGCAGGGAAAGCCCTGCCCATCTCTGCCCAAGGCCACGACCTATGAATGCAAATGAATTCCAGTGGGGGTCAAAAGTAAACATCGCCATTTGAGTCAGCTGTAGTGAGGTGGCTGAACCTAGAGCCTCTTATACAAAGTGAAATGTCAGAAAGAGAAAAACAAGTATTGTACATTAACACATATAGACGGGATCTAGAAAAATAGGACTGATGAACCTATTTTCAGGGAAGGAATAGAGGCACAGACGTAGAGAATGGACTGTGGACACAGCAGGGGAAGGAGAGCGTGGGGTGAACTGAGACAGCAGCATGGACGTATATACACCGCCACATCTGAAACAGACGGCCAGTGGGGAGCTGCTGTACAGCTCAGGGAGCCCGGCCAGGTGCTCTCTGATGGGAGGTTGGGGAGGAGGTTCAAGAAGGAGGGGACATATGTGCAGTTATGCCCAATTTGCATTGATATATGGCGGAGACCACCACAACACTGAAAAGCAATTATCCAACTAAAATAAATAAAATTCTTTAAAAACAATAAATGTGGTCAAAAAGGAAAATCGCCTTGGCTCCTCTACTCCCCTACACGCACACACACACACACACACACACACACACACACACTCACTCACTCAAATGGTATGTTCCAAAGTCAAATGTAAATGATACTTTGAATTATATACCAAATCTGGACCATCCATGCCTCTGGCCATGAACATTAATGCCCATCACGGAAGCCGACAGTGGCTTCAAGACACATGCAGTACACTTCACTTCAAACGAGCCCTGAACACCTCACACACCCACTTCTCTGAGCAGCTGATGGGCTCTTCCCCGGCAACACGTACGTGTGCAGCGCTGATTCCTACACAGTGACAGTGATGTCGATCAGAGCTGAAACCCATGTATGCTGATGGCAGGGCACTCCCAGCCGCTCAGTACTGTCCTGCTTTCTTTATGGAGTGTGCACAGAACCCTCAACAGGCAGTCAGCTGCTAATCAAATGGAAAGGCATAGCTTAGAAGGGAGGCAGAGGAAAGCAGGGAGGTGATTAAGGATCCAGGGATCGCTAGGTGCAGCTGACAGGTCCCAGAGAGAGGGATGGTTGATGGTGGAGAGTGGAGAACACAGAAGGTAAAAAAAAAAAAATTTGTCCGATGTCTCAGGAAGTTCAGGGGACACTGGGTTCAGCTGTCCTGGGTTCCATTTGGTGACTCTCATCCTTCTTGTTTAGTCACTCAGCCGTGTCCGACTCTTTGGGACCCCATGGACTGGAGCCCTCCAGGCTTCTCTGTCTATGGAACTCTCCAGGCAAGAACACTGGAGTGGGGTGCCATTTCCTTCTCCAGGGGATCTTCCCAACCCAGGGATCAAACCCGTGTCTCCTTCATTGGCAGGCAGATTCTTTACCCCAGAGCCACCTGGGAAGACCCCAATCCCTGTAGTCATCTCCAAATAGGCAAAGCCCTAAAACTGGCCTGGGAGTCCACACGGAGTGCCAGTGGGGCCAAAGGCGTCCTCAAGACATCTTAGTGTTCATTAGTGCTTCTGGACCTGCACCTCTCCAAACACCCCCATCTGGAGGCTTTGTTTTTCCTACCCAGTTCCCCTTCTTGCAGGTTTCTCATCTTACCCTCCACTCATTTACTCAGTGATCATCTCTTGAGCACCAACTCTGTGCAAGCTCTCAGCTGGGGCAGGAGAGAAAAGGAAAGCCTGCTGCTCTCCAAAATTCACTCCCAGCCAGACCCCTGAGTCCAGTCATCCACGAGACCCAGGAGCTGTGCAGAAGCCAAGGGGAGGCCCCCACCCAGCTTCACCCACAGCATTGGCTGAGGAACCGGGTCACACAGGGACGATACTGTTCCCCACCTCCAATACCCAGCCACAGTGTAGCAGGGGTCATACGAGGTACTTCAGCAAAGCCCGAAGGTCATGCCTGCACCCACAAGTCAGGAAGGAAGAATGGGTGTTCCAAGAAGAGAGAGCAGATCCTCTCTCAGCCCGTAATTAATACAGTGTAATTACCTATAATCACCGTGCTGTACATTAGAGCCCCAGAACTTGTTAGCCTTACAACCGGAAGTTTGTACCCTTTTGACTGACATCTCTTCCATTTCCCCCACCCCCAGCTGCTGGTAATCACTCTACTGTCCGTTTCTCAGAATTCAGCTTTCTTTAGATCCCACATATGTGATATCATACAATACTTGTCTTTCTCTGTCAAACTTATTTCACTTAGCATAGTGCTGTCAATATTTCATCCAAGTTGTCACGAATGACAAAATTTCCTTCTTTCTCATGGCTGAGTAGTATTCCATTATATATATGTTTTTCTTTCTCTATATATAATACATATAGAGAACTAATACAATTCAATAGCAAGAAAAACAAACACTCAAAATTAAAACAGGCAGAAGAACGGAATACAATTTTCCAAAGAAGATGTACAGATGACCAACAGATCCATGAAAAGGTGCTCAGTATCGGTTATCATCAGGGAATTGCAAATCAAAGCCACAATGATATATTACTCCCCACCTGTTAGAATTTCTGTCATCAAAAAAGGTGATAGATAGCAAGTTTTGACAAGGATGTGGAGAAAAAGGAATCTGTATATACTCTTAGTAGGAATGTAAATTGGTGCAGCCCTACAGAAGACAGTATGGAGGATCTCAAAAAACTAAAATTAAACTACAATGTGATCCAACAATTCCACTTCTGAGATACATCCAAAGAAACTGAAATCAAGATCTCGTAGACTTCCTTGGTGGTCCAGTGGATGAGAGGGGACACAGGTTCGATCCCTGGTCCGGGAAGACTCCACATGCCATGGAGCAGCTAAGTCCCTGTGCCACAACTACTGAGCCCACGAGCTGCATCTACTGAAGCCCGAGTGCCCAGAGCCTGTGCTCCATGACAAGAGAAGCCGCTGCAATGAGAAGCCTGTGCACTGCGATGAAGAGCAGCACCCTAGAGAACGCTTGACACAGCAACGGAGACCCAGTACGGCCAAATAAAAAAATAAGATCTTGCAGAAATATGTGTACTCCCACGCTCACTGAAGAATTACTCACAGTAGCCAAGAAGTAGAAGCAACCCAACAACAGATGAATGGGTAAAGAAGATGTGGTGTATACATATAAGGGAACACTACCCAGCCATGAGAAAGAAGGATATCCTCAAATTTGTATGGAACCACAAAAGATTCCAAATAGCCAAAGCAAGCCTGAGAAAGAAGAATCTGGAGGTATCACTCTTCCCGATTTCAAACTATACAACAAAGCTATAGAAATNCACGCTCACTGAAGAATTACTCACAGTAGCCAAGAAGTAGAAGCAACCCAACAACAGATGAATGGGTAAAGAAGATGTGGTATATACATATAAGGGAACACTACCCAGCCATGAGAAAGAAGGATATCCTCAAATTTGTATGGAACCACAAGAGATTCCAAATAGCCAAAGCAAGCCTGAGAAAGAAGAATCTGGAGGTATCACTCTTCCCGATTTCAAACTATACGACAAAGCTATAGAAAAAAAANGTGTATACATATAAGGGAACACTACCCAGCCATGAGAAAGAAGGATATCCTCAAATTTGTATGGAACCACAAAAGATTCCAAATAGCCAAAGCAAGCCTGAGAAAGAAGAATCTGGAGGTATCACTCTTCCCGATTTCAAACTATACAACAAAGCTATAAAAAAAAATAAATAAATAAATAAATAAAAAGTTTAAAAGGCTATAGTAATCAAAGCAGTATGGTGCTGGCATAAAAACAGACATATAGACTAATGGGACAGAATAGAGAGCCCAGAAATAAGCTCATACATATACAATCAACTAACATTTGACAAGAGAGCCAAGAATATTCAATGTGGAAAGGACAGTCTCTTGAATAAATGGTGTTGGAAAAGTGGATAATCACAGACAGAACAATGAAATTGGACCCCCATTTACACCACTCACACAAATGAACTTGAATTAAAGACTTAAACATAAGAGTTTGAGACCCTAAAACTCCCAGGAGAAAACATGGGGGGAAGCTCCTTGACAACGCTCTTGGCGGCAATTTTCTGGATGTGACACCAGAAGCATAAGCAGCAAAAACAAAAATAAATGCGTGGGATCACATGCAACTACAAGGCTTCTGCACTCAGAGGAAACCATCAAACAAACAAAGAAGCAATGGGAGAAAATGTTTGCAAGTCACATACCTGACCTGGGACTGGTGGACACCCTGCCTCCACCCCAGGGAGCACCCGGCACGTGGGGCGAGAAGGCGGCCAGCACCCACCTCAGCGCCCCCAGCTCACTGCCCCTGCTGCAAGGACCTCCTACACCCCGCACCATTCACGTGTCCCCTCGTTCAATCCCACACCAGGAGAAGCCCGTGGTAGCTCTACTTTACAGATGCAGAAACTGAAGCTCAGAAATTTACAAACTTGCTGAAGGTCACCCAATGAGGAAGCTCCCAGGTCTGTCTGATAGCAAAGACGGTGCCCACTCCTCACCCCATACCACTTTCCTGGGGCTGGAGAGACAGGGGTTGGCAGCCCCAAACCCAGCCCACCAACCCAGCCCACCGACCCCAGCAAATGCAGCTGTCGAGGTGACTAGAAGCAAGTGGGGCGTCCTTCCCTGCCCCGAATCTAACCCAGAGCACGGAGTAGAGCCAACGTCTTCTGGCCAAACCACCCAGCTCTCCTCCAAAAGGGCAGTATTCTGATACAGAGCACGCCGGGCCAAAACCAGCCCCAGTCCCACTCCCAAACAGTGGTGAGCACCCCCCCTCCTAGGCGCACCCCCTGCAGGGGCTGTGAGGGCCGCCCTGAGTCTCCCTTTCAGGATGGAAGAACTTCTTTCCCCAGCTGCTAGGCTGTGGGGTGGCCAGCTCTCTGCTGAGCCCCCTCTGGGGATTACCTGCGGCAGAAGGGAGGAAGCCCTCCCCCAGTGACTGGCCCCCGCAGGGCAGAGAAGCCAGCCTGCCCTCCTGGGATGGGACAGCCTGGCCCCCCACACAGCACCACTGCTTCCTGTTGGGATCCACTGAGATCTCCAAGGTGCCACACCCACGGCCAGATGCCCTCTGTCCAGTCCCATCTCCCTCTTCCATCAGAGCTGGTCCCAACAGGCCTCCCCACTAAGCATCCTCAGGTCTCTAAATGTGCTGCCCCTCACCCGCGCCCTCGATGAGCGTGACTCGATTTCCCCGCGGTTGCAGAGAGGGCTCAGCCTTCTCCCGTTCCGCATGGCAGCACCCTGGCAGATCCTAAAGCAGGAATGTTCGCCTATAAAATGCACCCTCTCCATATAAAATGCGAGGCAATGCTCACCAATTTCTGTGGAGAAATGTGGGCTCTCTCTGTGAAAAATGAGGAAGATAGGAGATTTCAAAAATATCTATAATGCTAAAGTTCGCATGAGCAGTGAAATGCTTTCTGTAATGAATTCAAAAAGAATTGCCCTTTTTCGAATTTAGAGGCTTGTGCTTTTTCAAAAACAGACTCAGAGCAGAAAAAGACTTTGACTTTTTTTCTCTTAGGATGCTGGCAAATAGTGGATTTGATAAATTTGCATAAAGTTGAAAGGTACGTTTAGTGGTTTTCTGGGATTCCCTGAAATGAATTTTGGTGGCAAGAAGCCCAGAGAAAGCACTGTGTTTTTTTCCCCACTTGGCATGCTGCCACTTGGCTTTACGGTTCCCCATGACAAGGGACAGTGTGTTTTCTCTTTTTCTCTGCTCCCATTTATCTTGCTTCCCACTCGGATGTCTTGCCCATCACCAGGCTTCATCTCTTCTCGTCCTCTCGTCCTGCCCGTCCGTCCCTGTGTTCCAAACCGAACTGTCTTCATCACTTCTCTGCCTTTTCGTCTTCCCCACACGGCTTCAGCCAGCTACCACTGGAACAAACACACGGTTTTATAATGCAAAAATCAGTATTCCTAATCCCCCACTTAAAAGCCAATTATTGTGATTTCGTGTGTTTATTTTTTAAGCTCCTTAATAAGGTGACCCTCTCCCCTGTGCCCCTCAATTTCCTGAAGCTACAAGTATTAATCAGGAAGCTTCCACTGGCCTTACTTCCCTCCTTAGTGAAGCCACAGGTTCTTTTTTTTTAATTCATTTTTATTGGAGTTTAGCTGCTTTACAGTGTTGTGCTAGTTTCTGCTGTGCAGCAGAGTGAGTCAGCTGCACATGCACGTGCATGCCAAGTCCCACCAGCCGTGTCCTGCTCTGGGGCCCCGTGGGCTCCAGCCCGCCAGGCTCCTCTGTCCACGGGTTCTCCAGGCAAGAATGCTGGAGTGGGTTGCCATGCCCTCCCCCCAAGGGATCTTCCCAACTCAGGGATCGAACTCACATCTCTTATGTCTCCTGCATTGGCATAATGCAGGTCTCCTGTTCTTGACCACTGGCACCACCTGGGAAGCCTATACACACACACACACACACACACACACACATATATCTCCTCTTTTTTGGGTTTCCATCAGGTCGCCACAGAGCACTGAGCCGAGTCCCATGTGCTGTGTGGTAGGCTCTCACTAACAGTCTGTTTCATACACAGTGTGTAGGTGTCGAGCCCAATCTCCCAACCCATCCCACCTGCCCTTTCCCCACTTGGTACCCACACATTTGCCACAGAGCCTCTTGAGATTGCAGATTTGCCGGATGGGAGTCTGTAGCAAAACCAACCATATCAGTTCTGCTTTCTATTTATGGGACCAACCCAGACCCACTCAAGTCCCTCGGGCATTGTTGTGCTGGCTCAGGACGGACTCCGTGATGCTGTGAAAGGGCAGAGCACACAGAGACAGCATCCCACACGGGAGCAGCCGGGCTGCACTGAGGCTAGGAGAGCAAGGTGAGGGTAGGCGGGCCCTCAGCGGCCTGAGCCAGATCCCTGGGTCCCCCACTCATAAACTGTGCGACTTGTCCCAGGTGGTCTGCCAGGCTATGCCTTGGCTTCCCCATCTGTAAAATAAAGATGTCACAAGGCCTACTGGCATGAGATCACTGTAAGATTTAAACCAATATATAGCAACCCCTCCACCATGCCAGACATCCCCCCAGACCCAGCTCTGTGGAGCAGGAGAAGCCCAAACTCAAGTTAAGGTCAATGCCACCTGGGGAGCCTTGGGGAATGCTGCAAGGGAACGCTGAGAGGCAGATATGGGCCTGAGAAGGGCGTTCACTCCATCCTGTGGCCATCTGCACAGGAGCCGAGCTGGAGAGGGAGAAGTCCCATTCTCCTGGGGACAACCCACCTCCCAGGTGGTGTGAGGGATGCCCCCCTGCACCGGTCCCCAGGTTCCCACGTGCCCCCACACCTGCCCTTGACACACCATTACATGTGAGCGACCTGCTGTGAACACACACAGGCACAGACACATAGAACACACAGAGACACACAGGCACACACACAAGCACACACAGGCACATGTGCTCACACAGGCACATGTGCTCACACAGACACACACACAAGCACACACAGGCACACGTGCTCACACACAGGCACACACACAAGCACATACAGGCACACACAGGCACATGTACACACACACAGGCACACACACAAGCACACACAGGCACATGTACACACACACAGGCACACACACAAGCACACACAGGCATATGTACACACACACAGGCATACACACAAGCACACACAGGCACATGTGCTCACACACAGGCACACACATAAGCACACACAGGCACATGTGCTCACACACAGGCACACACACAAGCACACACAGGCACATGTGCTCACACAGGCACACACACAGGCACACACAGGCACACACACAAGCACACACAGGCACATGTGCTCACACACAGGCACACACAGGCACACGTCCACACACACAGGCGCACGCACACCCTCTGCTGCATGGAGCTGCCGTCTGCACCCTCCTGCTCTCTCACCCCGCCCCCCTGCTTGCACACATCCTGTGACTCATTTGTTTGCTCAGGGTTAATGAACATCCGTCTGCTCCACAGCAGCTCCTCGCTGATGAGACGGCTCAGTCCCTCTCAGGGTTTAATCGGAAGGAAACAGGGCACACCCTGCCTGATTTGAGGGAGAGGCAAGTGACTGTTTGACGTTGTCCCTGCAGCATCTGTTTCCCTGCCCGCACCCCTGCTCCCGGGCCCTGCCCATCCCGGCCTCTCACCTTTCCTCGTGCCCTGTGTGCTGCCGTTGCTTTGCAGGCAGGCGCTGACCTCTGTCTAGGGAGCCGAGGCTGGGGTGCAGAACAAGGAGGCAGCAGAACGAGAGGCTGGAACCGTGATCTCACCAGCAGCTGCTGCTCGGTGTCCACGAGGAGTGGCTTACTGGGCAGGCAGTGAGCCTGTGGGCAGCTGACAAGGGCTGAGTCCCTGTGCGAGTGGCTTACTGGGCAGACAGTGAGCCTGTGGGCAGCTGACAAGGGCTGAGTCCCTGTGCAGGACTGAGCTCTGGGACGAGGCGCTCGTGTCCACGTGGGTCATCAGCGCCCGGCCCTGTGAAACGGAGACTGGCATATCTGTGCCTTCCATGCTATCTTGCCCAGAGAACGAAGTATCTCCATCAGGTGGCCAGGAGCCCAGTGAGGCACCTGCCTCCCATCTTTTTCCCGCTTGTCAAGAGCTCCGGGTAAGAGGCACACTTCCCTGTGTCCTGACCTTTGCAGGTCACTGGGGTCAGGGTTCCCTGAGCTCAGCTAGTCCAGGCACCCCCAGGCTTGAGGCAGGGATGGAACTAAAACGCAGCCTCCAGACCTCTCTCCTCTGGTCCCTCTGCCTCCAACCTCCCAGGAAAAGTGTCTGGGCGATGGTGCCACCTCCATGGATGACATACCTTAAAAAGACCCTATTTGCATCCTACCAAAATCTCTAGGCAGACCTGACTGGGAGTGGGGAGGATCCAAAGAGGAGGTAAAAGGTAAAGACATCTGTACTGTGTGTGTGCTTAGTTGCTCGATCCTGTCCAAATCTCTGCGACCTCATGGACTATAGCCCGCCAGGCTCCTCTGTTCATGGGGATTCTCAGGCAAGAATACTGGAGTGCTATGCCCTCCTCCAGGGGATCTTCCAAACCCAGGGATCGAACCCAGGTCTCCCACATTGCAGGCAGATTCTTTATCATCTGAGCCACTTAGGGAAGCCAAAAGACACCAACACTTAGTAAATTACATCTATCTAATAAACCCACATATAAGATTGCCAGAGAAAATACAGGATGCCCAGTTATATTTGAACCTCAAATAAACATACTAAAAATTATCTGTGGCTTATCTGAAATTCTAATATATCTGGGTGCCCTGTACTTGTATGTACTAAAGCTGGCAACCCCACATGTCTCCCAACTCCACTGCTTACTAGCTGTGTGATGCTGGGCAAGTGACTTGACCCCTCTGGGCCTCTGTTTCCTCATCTCTAAACTACACGTAAGTGCGTCAACCTTGTACAAGATCTCCCAGGTGGTGCTAGTGTTAAAGAATTCGCTTGCCAATGCAGGAGACACAGAAGTCATGGGTTCGATCCTTGGGTCAGAAAGATCCCCTCTAGGAGGAAATGGCAACCCACTCAAGTATTCTTGCCTGGAAAATTCCATGGACAGAGCCTGGCAGGCTACAGTCCATGGGGGTTGCAAAGTGTTAGACGTGTCTGAGCAGCTGAACAAACACACACACAATTTACCTAGGGCTGTTGAAAGGATTGAACGATGACTTTTGGAGCACTGGACGAGTTCTGGAAGCACTGTCAGCTCTGCAGCAATGTTAGCTATCATCTACACTATTACTATTCGTCATTGCTGTTGTTCTACCGACATTACTATCAGTACATCCAAGGTTATATCCCAGGAGGTGGTACACATGCGAACATGCATTAAGACCCCTCCTCTTAGCTGCTGGGAACCTGAACCATGTTCCACAGATCAACGTCCCAGGAACTGCAGTGGGTGCCAGCTGGTGCTAAGGGAGTGTGGACACTTGCTTCCTGCTCAGTGGGGTCAGGCAAGGCACCAGACAACCAAGATGTATTGAGGCTTGCTCTGAGCTGCACTCTCTCCCGAGTATAGGGGTAGAAAGAAGAGCCCAGCAAGGACCAGCCCTCAAAGAGCTCACAGCCGTGGAATGGCCAAGGGCACCAAGAGCCACATAAGCTCATGGAGGCAGCACATGGTCTTAGGGCTGAGGCTGAGCTTGAGAGAGGGCTTCCTGGGGGAGGTGGTAGAAAATAATGACCGGGACTTCCCTGGTGGTCCAGTGGTTAAGATTCTGTGCTTCCAATGCAGGGGGTGTGGGATCAATTCCTGCTCAGGAAACTAAGATCCCACGTGTTGCTCAGTGTGGCCAAAAAATAAAAAATAAAAAGAATGACCGAAGATAACCAGGCAAAGGTGACCTTTGGGCTAGAGAGAGGACAGGATCTCAGCCAGTTACATCTCAGGATGAAGGCACTGTCAGCAGAGGGAACTTCACAAAGCATGTAGTTGTAAAGGCCAGGGTATCCTTGCAGACAGGTGAACGGACCTGTCCAGTGGAAGCACGGGAGGAAGCTGAAGAGAGAAGGCCTAGCTGAAGAAAGCCTTAGCTGGACTCCATGTGGAGGAACTGGGTGTTGTCCTGGAGCAGCAGGGAGCAGTGGACACCAAGAAGCAGAGATGGAGCCAGTCACTGGTCATCAGGGAGGTAGAAAGGATTGGGGTGGAACAGACAGATTCGCTGCTGGCTGGGGACCCAGTGCTGGGGTGACTTCAGGAGCCCAGAGCTCTGGGCAGTCTTTCAGGAACTCACCAGACAGTAGGTTACTGCTGAGTGTATCAGTTAGTCTTTGCAAACGTAATGATTCTACGAGTCAGTGATATGGCCGTGCCCAGCTAAGATGATCACACGGGATCAGGTGGGCACACGCATGCCCTTGCATCTTTCTAGCGTGATGGCCCCACTCTCATGGGCACAGAGTCTGGGGGGTTGGGAGAGGAGGAAAGGCCAAGCAGGCAGGGTAGCAGATCACCCCAGCACACAGGGGCTGGCTTCGAGTGAACAGACAAGAAGAGTGACTGGCTGGAGGAGGGAGAAGAGGTGGGAGGTGGTAGAGCTGAAGGGTCGTCAGNCGAGTCAGTGATATGGCCGTGCCCAGCTAAGATGATCACACGGGATCAGGTGGGCACACGCATGCCCTTGCATCTTTCTAGTGTGATGGCCCCACTCTCATGGGCACAGAGTCTGGGGGGTTGGGAGAGGAGGAAAGGCCAAGCAGGCAGGGTAGCAGATAACCCCAGCACACAGGGGCTGGCTTCGAGTGAACAGACAAGAAGAGTGACTGGCTGGAGGAGGGAGAAGAGGTGGGAGATGGTAGAGCTGAAGGGTCGCAGCAATAGCAGACGAAGGATAGGCTGCAGTGTCACTCACACCCGATGGCCCAGGTTCCAGCTCCTTGGTGGATCCCGATGCACGTTCACATCTCTGAAAGTTCTCAACTTGAAGGTTCATACGTAGGGGACTTACTGTATCATGTATTTATCCGTTTATTGTCTAACTCTTCCACTGGAATATAAATCCACTTAGGCAGGAGTTTTGCATCCCTGCTGCTTCACACAGGGCCAGGTACACAGTAGGTACTCAGGGTGGATTTTCCGAATGCCTGCTGGCCCTGAGAAGCTGACTCTTAAAAAGCGGGCTCATCTCAGTCGTCTTCACAGCCTGTGGTTCCGCACTTTAGCCATCAGGTGGCACATCGACGTGCTCGAGGCCTCTGAATGCGGGGATCACACAGGACCCAGAACCTGATGACGGGGCAGACTGGAAAAAGTGAGGAAAGTAAGATGTGAATGGCAGAAACCTTCCTCCTCTCCCTTAGCAGACATCTCTCCAGCACACACTGGGAGCCAGCCCTGTGCTCCATCGAGCCCTCTGAAGTCAGGCTGGGGGCCGGGAATGCGGGGTCTGAATGCACTGAGATAAAGAGCCAGGACCCAGGCAGGAGGTTTGACCAGAGCTCTGGGTTATGGGCAGGTCTGTGTGCTGCTCTGATGTCGGTAGAGTGTACATATCACAGGGTCAGACAACCTTGGTTCTAAATTCCAGCCTTTACCTGCTGTGTTATTTAGCCAAGTCATTTGCTCTCTCTGAGCCCCCGTTTCCTAACCTATAAAGTGGAAGTCCTAATAGCAGCTGTTTAGAACGATGTGTGTGTGTGTGTTTGCGACCCCATGGACTGTAGCCCGCCAGGCTCCTCTGTCCATGGGATTTCCCAGGCAAGAATACTGGAAGTGGGTTGCCATTTCCTTCTCCAGTTTCAGAGGATACTTGGTTTTATTTCGAGAACAAAACAAGAGAGCCCTTGGCCCGGTGTCATCCACAGAAACAAAACTAAATATTGTTCTCGAAAACTGGACCTGATCCTCAATATTTATCCAGCCCTTATCAAGCTACCCCTTCATTCTTCATATCATAAAAATAATCCTACAACAACCCGCCAGTATCTTTATTGCCTCGCTTTCCAGATAAGAGGGCGAAGGTCGTCAAGTTGTATAACTGTGTGTACACATCGCACCGCTTATAAAGCGGTGGCCTCGAGCCAGGTTCTGCTCAGCAAACGTGCGTGAAACCACCCTGGAGCAGCAGGTGCTCTGCCGGGTGATGAGGACCAGGATGAAGAAGGCTGCAGTCTAGGGAGAGACAAACACATCTGGGTCATTTCCATAAAAGAAGTGGGATACTGAGAACGATATCCAGGATGCTATGGGATCATAGACAACAGTCACTTGGTCCAACCAGGAAATGCAGAAAGAGATGGACTGAGCCCTCCATGCATCATACTCATTCATGTCTGACTCTGCGATCCCATGGACTGTAGCCCACCAGGCTCCTCTGTCCACAGGATTCTCCAGGTAAGAATTCTGGAGTGAGTTTGCCATGCCCTCCTCCAGGGGATCTTCTCTATGGACTCGGTAACCTCTTAGCTAAATCTGCAAGTCTGAGTAAGACTGATCCAGGAAAAGAAGGAACTCCAGCATCTCAAGTTAAAGAACTGCTTATGCAAAGGAACCCACTATGAAACACATTGATGCTGGGGTCTACGTGTTGGCCAAAAATTTCGCTTGAGTTTTTCATAGACGTTATAGAAAAACCTGAATCAACACAATATCTTTAAATCCAGTGTTTAGTGAGTAGGACAGGCTGCTCAGGTGTTGCTAGTAGTAAAGAAACCACCTGCCAGTGCAGGAGATGCACAAGACATGGGTTCGATCCCTGGGTCAGGAAGATGCCCTGGAGGAGGGCGTGAAAACCCACTCTGGTACCCTTGCCTGGAGAATCCCATGGACAGAGGCTCCTGGAGGGCTACAGTCCATGGGTCGCAGAGTCAGACATGACTGACTGACCAGNCCTGAATCAACACAATATCTTTAAATCCAGTGTTTAGTGAGTAGGACAGGCTGCTCAGGTGTTGCTAGTAGTAAAGAAACCGCCTGCCAGTGCAGGAGATGCACGAGACGTGGGTTCGATCCCTGGGTCAGGAAGATGCCCTGGAGGAGGGCGTGAAAACCCACTCTGGTATCCTTGCCTGGAGAATCCCATGGACAGAGGCTCCTGGAGGGCTACAGTCCATGGGTCGCAGAGTCAGACACGACTGACTGACCAGTCATGCACGTGCCCTCTGGCATCTCTGCTCGAGCCCCCATTGTCCTGGGCAGCAGAGCTGGGAGAAGGTCCTCAGGGGCTCCCTCCCACACAGGGAGATGCAAGTGGTACCATCTACAGGGCAGGTGGCCAGAGAGGGGCAGAGGAAGGAGGAAGGCCCCCAGCCGCCTGCCAGAATCCTGGAAGACAGGTGAATAAATGGCAAAGAGCCAGCCCAGGACTGCGGAATTCATATGATGTGTCCGTTCTGTAAGCAGCGCCAGGGAGCCAGCCCCCGTCCCAGGCAGGGTGTGACCCCTGGGGCTGACTTCCAGCTCCTGGCACCAGCTTGGGCTGAGTTCCATCAGGTCCTCTCAGGCCTCAGTCACCCAACAGTTAATGCGTTTTTCCTGACTGACAACAAGCTCAACACCACAACAGTCAACTATTTTTATCTCCGGATTAATCACAAAAGGCTAACGCTTCCACCTTCCCTG
Organism: Raphicerus campestris; assembly: GCA_006410735.1. Lineage (NCBI taxonomy): Eukaryota > Metazoa > Chordata > Mammalia > Artiodactyla > Bovidae > Raphicerus > Raphicerus campestris. The sequence continues at coordinate 1,610,423 of SJYW01009559.1, read as the reverse complement.
TGATTAAAAATTAGGAGACCAAGCTCTACAGTGGTTCAGGATAATAACCAATCCTGGGAGGAGCTGGGGTGGATGAATAATGCATCTCCAGGCTCCGGCTGCTCGAGACGTTCTCCCCGCCTGGCCCCCTAGTTTCAGGCCGGGTCTGAATGGAGAGGTAACGAGAGGTCCCCTCCCATCGGGAGCCACAGCTGCCAAGAAGGACTGTTGATTTCTATTCAGCCCGCTGCCCCCAAGCCTCCCCCTCTCATCCCCCNGTAGAGCTGAAGGGTCGCAGCAATAGCAGACGAAGGATAGGCTGCAGTGTCACTCACACCCGATGGCCCAGGTTCCAGCTCCTTGGTGGATCCCGATGCACGTTCACATCTCTGAAAGTTCTCAACTTGAAGGTTCATACGTAGGGGACTTACTGTACCATGTATTTATCCGTTTATTGTCTAACTCTTCCACTGGAATATAAATCCACTTAGGCAGGAGTTTTGCATCCCTGCTGCTTCACACAGGGCCAGGTACACAGTAGGTACTCAGGGTGGATTTTCCGAATGCCTGCTGGCCCTGAGAAGCTGACTCTTAAAAAGCGGGCTCATCTCAGTCGTCTTCACAGCCTGTGGTTCCGCACTTTAGCCATCAGGTGGCACATCGACGTGCTCGAGGCCTCTGAATGCAGGGATCACACAGGACCCAGAACCTGATGACGGGGCAGACTGGAAAAAGTGAGGAAAGTAAGATGTGAATGGCAGAAACCTTCCTCCTCTCCCTTAGCAGACATCTCTCCAGCACACACTGGGAGCCAGCCCTGTGCTCCATCGAGCCCTCTGAAGTCAGGCTGGGGGCCGGGAATGCGGGGTCTGAATGCACTGAGATAAAGAGCCAGGACCCAGGCAGGAGGTTTGACCAGAGCTCTGGGTTATGGGCAGGTCTGTGTGCTGCTCTGATGTCGGTAGAGTGTACATATCACAGGGTCAGACAAACTTGGTTCTAAATTCCAGCCTTTACCTGCTGTGTTATTTAGCCAAGTCATTTGCTCTCTCTGAGCCCCCGTTTCCTAACCTATAAAGTGGAAGTCCTAATAGCAGCTGTTTAGAACGATGTGTGTGTGTGTGTTTGCGACCCCATGGACTGTAGCCCGCCAGGCTCCTCTGTCCATGGGATTTCCCAGGCAAGAATACTGGAAGTGGGTTGCCATTTTCTTCTCCAGTTTCAGAGGATACTTGGTTTTATTTCGAGAACAAAACAAGAGAGCCCTTGGCCCGGTGTCATCCACAGAAACAAAACTAAATATTGTTCTCGAAAACTGGACCTGATCCTCAATATTTATCCAGCCCTTATCAAGCTACCCCTTCATTCTTCATATCATAAAAATAATCCTACAACAACCCGCCAGTATCTTTATTGCCTCGCTTTCCAGATAAGAGGGCGAAGGTCGTCAAGTTGTATAACTGTGCGTACACATCGCACCGCTTATAAAGCGGTGGCCTCGAGCCAGGTTCTGCTCAGCAAACGTGCGTGAAACCACCCTGGAGCAGCAGGTGCTCTGCCGGGTGACGAGGACCAGGATGAAGAAGGCTGCAGTCTAGGGAGAGACAAACACATCTGGGTCATTTCCATAAAAGAAGTGGGATACTGAGAACGATATCCAGGATGCTATGGGATCATAGACAACAGTCACTTGGTCCAACCAGGAAATGCAGAAAGAGATGGACTGAGCCCTCCATGCATCATACTCATTCATGTCTGACTCTGCGATCCCATGGACTGTAGCCCACCAGGCTCCTCTGTCCACAGGATTCTCCAGGTAAGAATTCTGGAGTGAGTTTGCCATGCCCTCCTCCAGGGGATCTTCTCTATGGACTCGGTAACCTCTTAGCTAAATCTGCAAGTCTGAGTAAGACTGATCCAGGAAAAGAAGGAAATCCAGCATCTCAAGTTAAAGAACTGCTTATGCAAAGGAACCCACTATGAAACACATTGATGCTGGGGTCTATGTGTTGGCCAAAAATTTCGCTTGAGTTTTTCATAGACGTTATAGAAAAACCTGAATCAACACAATATCTTTAAATCCAGTGTTTAGTGAGTAGGACAGGCTGCTCAGGTGTTGCTAGTAGTAAAGAAACCGCCTGCCAGTGCAGGAGATGCACGAGACGTGGGTTCGATCCCTGGGTCAGGAAGATGCCCTGGAGGAGGGCGTGAAAACCCACTCTGGTATCCTTGCCTGGAGAATCCCATGGACAGAGGCTCCTGGAGGGCTACAGTCCATGGGTCGCAGAGTCAGACACGACTGACTGACCAGTCATGCACGTGCCCTCTGGCATCTCTGCTCGAGCCCCCATTGTCCTGGGCAGCAGAGCTGGGAGAAGGTCCTCAGGGGCTCCCTCCCACACAGGGAGATGCAAGTGGTACCATCTACAGGGCAGGTGGCCAGAGAGGGGCAGAGGAAGGAGGAAGGCCCCCAGCCGCCTGCCAGAATCCTGGAAGACAGGTGAATAAATGGCAAAGAGCCAGCCCAGGACTGTGGAATTCATATGATGTGTCCGTTCTGTAAGCAGCGCCAGGGAGCCAGCCCCCGTCCCAGGCAGGGTGTGACCCCTGGGGCTGACTTCCAGCTCCTGGCACCAGCTTGGGCTGAGTTCCATCAGGTCCTCTCAGGCCTCAGTCACCCAACAGTTAATGCGTTTTTCCTGACTGACAACAAGCTCAACACCACAACAGTCAACTATTTTTATCTCCGGATTAATCACAAAAGGCTAACGCTTCCACCTTCCCTGTGATTAAAAATTAGGAGACCAAGCTCTACAGTGGTTCAGGATAATAACCAATCCTGGGAGGAGCTGGGGTGGATGAATAATGCATCTCCAGGCTCCGGCTGCTCGAGACGTTCTCCCCGCCTGGCCCCCTAGTTTCAGGCCGGGTCTGAATGGAGAGGTAACGAGAGGTCCCCTCCCATCGGGAGCCACAGCTGCCAAGAAGGACTGTTGATTTCTATTCAGCCCGCTGCCCCCAAGCCTCCCCCTCTCATCCACCACCACCCTCACCCACCCCAGCCCCATCCGCACCCCCTCCTACCCCATCTGGTGTGCACCGAGGCGAAGGCCGATCAATAATGCATGGTTACATGAATAACCGGCGTGATAACCACTTATTCGGGAAGATGTAATCAGGGCCCATTCTGAGGGTGTGTGTGTGTGCGCGTGTGTATGTGTGCGCAAGCATGCCTACACACTCACACAACACAGTCCCACTCCCCTCTCCCCTCCTCTAACCCGATATTATAAACACAGCATGAAGGAAAGGTCCAGCCTCGCTGTGCTTACTTTTTAGAAAGGCCTCCTTGCTCTCCATGCCTTGATCACAGGCTGGTTTACTGAGCAAAGGCCCAGAGACAGACTGTTCTCAAAACTGGTCTCACAGCAGAACCCGCTGGGAGCATTTATTTTTGGTTTTGGTCGCACCACATGGCTTGTGGGATCTTAGTTCCCTGACCAGGGATCGAACCAACGCCCCCTGCAGAGGAAGCATGGAGTCCTAACCACTGGACCACCCGGGAAGTCCCTTCTCTGGGAGCTTTAAAAAGCCCCGATGCTCTGTCCACCTCCTGAGATGGGGATGCAGCTGCTCAGGGTGTAGCCTGGAGACAGGACATTTAAAACCTCTCTGGAAATATCGTAAATTGCAGTGAGAACCACTGTCTCGGGCCCAAGGCCGGTCAGTGCTAAGGAATGTTCGAGACGCCCTGGTGTACTTTCACATTAGATGGCTGAGGAAACAAAACCGGACAGGGAGCTGCATCGCCACTCCAGCCTCTGATTTAGGGCAATTTCCACAATCCCACCCCCTCAATTCGACCCTGGGGAGGCCTCGGAGACAGGACGGCCAGGTGTTGATGCTGTTACCAAAGCTTTGGGTGGTCGTTTCCAGTTTCCCTGACCCTCAGCAGAGCTCGATCTGAGTACCTCCATCCTGGGCGGTTCAAGGGGAGGCAACAGAGGGAGGAAGCAGGAGGCCAGCCCTGCTGGAAGGGTGGCCCAAAGCACAGAGATAAAATCCCCTCACACACACTGTCACACCCACCCCCCCATTTACCGCAAGCCCTCATCCGCCTCCCTGTGGCTCTCTGGCCCCAGAGCATCACGGAGGCCTCCGGCACTAATGAGGGGGTAAGGGGAGGCTGGGGTGGGGGGCTGGCCTCATCGTCCAGCCCACACTCACCATCTGCTTGCACCCAGGGCCCCCTGGGAGGCTGGGCAGGGTTGAATGAGGCCATCTTCTTCCCCAGGCCAGGATCACAGTAGAGGCCTGAGGCTGATGAAAGCAGCTTGGAAGCCCGAAGGGTTTTTTCCCCTCAGCAATAGAAACTTGAGGGTTGGCACCAGCCGGGCCAGGGTTCTGAAGCAGGCTTCCTGGAGACCGGGAAGGGACAGGCAGGGGCACTGGCTCAAGGCTTGCATCTCAGGATACTTACCTGCCCCAGAGCCTCCTGGAAAGAAGGGGAAAGTGTTCGTCGCTCAGTCACGTCTGACCCTTTGCAAGGCCATGGACTATGCCCACCAGGCTCCTCTGTCCATGGGATTGTCCAGGCAAGAATACTGAAGTGGGTTGCCATTTCCTTGTCCAGAGGATCTTCCCGACCCAGGGATCGAACCCAGTTCTCCTGCATTGCGGGCAGATTCTTAACCGTCTGAGCCACCAGGAGTTTCTTTCTTTCTTTCAAGACGGATTTATTTATGGCTGTGCTGGGTCTTCATTGCTAAGCACAGGCTTTCTCTCATTGCAGCAAGCAGGGCCTGCTGCCTCTGCCCAGAGGTGCAGAAGCTCGCTTGGGGCCCAAGTGGGAGGATGGACTTCCTCTGGCGACTGGACAAAGAAGGCCTTTTGCATGAAGACCTCAGCCCTCACCTGACGACCCCGTCATCCATTCACTGAGCAAACACACAGCTCAGCCCTCCTCAGGCCTCCAGAACTGACTGACCAGCCCCTCCCCAGGGAGAAGAACAGGGACCCATCAGGGGGTCTCCAGGGAGCACCGTGCCCCTTCTGGTTTGTCCAGGGAGGAGAGGCAGGGCGCAGCACGGACCTGAGACCCTCTAGCGTCCACAAGCATGAACCTCAGAAGAGGCTCTGTGACCTTTGGCCAGCCACTTAACTTCTCTGGGCCCCTTCTCCAAACAGTGGTCATCCATCACTGTCAGTGCCCACGCAGCATTCCATGGTTGTCATGGGGATCAGAGACGTGATTGCTCTTTAGCAAAAGTTTATGGAGCTTGCGCCAGGCACCGGCCCGAGCTGGGCTCCATGGGAAGCGTCACGCTCCTCCTGGCAGCCCCCATGTCTCAGCGGGGACCGCACTGCCATGAAATAGAGAGGAAGGACCAAGCAGGAGAGATTCATTCCAGCTGCGGGAGGAGGGAGTTGGAGCCACTCTGGGAGAATCGGCTCCAAAGGTGATGCTCACGGTTGCACAGCTCTTTGGAACGCTGTCTCAGACTCGAAAGTTTGCCTGTCACCTGTCCCCTGCGAGGGAAGCGGCCAGCCTGGTGCTCCAAGTGTCGGGGGACCTGCTTCCAGCCCTGGCCCCCTCCGCTTGATCGCTGTGTGACCTTGAGCAAGTCACTTAATCCAGCTGAGCCTCGGTTTCTGGATCTGGGTAATTGGGATAATGATGTTTACCTCGCAAGACTGCGGTGAGGATTAAATCAGATGACAGATGTGACAGGGCTTTGTTTTCAAAGAGAGAAGTTAGAAAGGAGGATAGGGTCCAGGCAGCAGTGTGGCACGCCCTCCGATCCGCAAATCGCAGCTAATGACGCCTGCCCTGTCCCCTCTCAGGCTGCCGCGCGGAATGAGACGATGACATGCGCGTCCTCTGCAAATAAACATGCGACGCCTCTGTCGAGATTACTGCTGTCGTCGCTGTTATTGTTATAATGCAAGAGGATTATACATTTTATTAAAGGATGATAATTACTGTTTGTCAGCGGCTCCATAAAATCCACTCAGCCTTGCCCGAAAGGAGGGGTGCCCTCAGCCTGACCTCTCCCCTCTCTCTCTCTCCCCACGCAGTGCCGCCCGATGACCCGGTGATCCTCGGGGGCCCTGTGATCAGCCTGAGGGCTGGGGACCCCCTCAACCTCACCTGCCATGCAGACAACGCCAAGCCTGCTGCCTCCATCATCTGGCTGAGGAAGGGAGAGGTGATCAACGGGGCCACCTACTCCAAGGTGAGGCGGGGTTGGGGGGGCGGGGGGCAGGGCACAGCTCTCCCCATCTCTTTGCAGCTCTTGGCTCTGCCTGTGTGTCGCCTTTGGCTCCTAGCTCTTTGTCTCTCTGCGTCTTTCTCTCTCTCTCTCTGTCACTTTTTCTCTCAAGTGCTCTGGGTCTATTTATCCGACCTTTTCTGTCTCCCCTCCTCCTCCTCTTTCCTGGGGGAATTGCTGGGCGTGGTGACAACACTAAGAATGGAGTATGGTCAGAGGAAGCAACTCAGGGAGAGAGATGGACAGAGCAGAGGGTTGCCAGATAAAATACAGGACGTCCAGTTAAAAGCGAATATCAGGTTTGTTGTTGAGTTGCTCGGCCGTGTCTGACTCTCTGCAACCCCACGGACTGCAGCACACCAGGCTTCACTGTCCATCACTATCTCCCTGAATTTGCTCAAACTCGTGTCCATTAAGTCGATGATGCCACCCAACCATCTCATCCTGTCGCCCCCTTCTCCTTCTGCCCTCAATCTTTCCCAGGCTCAGGGTCTTTTCCAATGAGTTGTTTCCTCGCATCAGGTGGCCAAAGGATTGGAGCTTCAGCATCAGTCCTTCTAATGAATATTCAGGGTTGATTTCCTTTAGGATTGACTGGTTTGATCTCCTTGCAGTCCAAGGGAATCTCAAGAGTCTTTTCCACCACCACAGTTCAAAAGCATCAATTCTAAACAACAAATAACTTTCCAGTGTAAGTATGTTCCAAATATTGCATGGGCCATACTTATACTAAAGATCATTCATCGTTTAACCGAAATTCAAATTTAACTGATGTCTGTATTCTCATTCGCTCAATCTGCCCACCTTCCCAGTGCTGCCAGCTGAAGCTGTTTAGGTGTTTCCTGTCCCAGGTACCTGGCTCAGGGGTCAAGGAGGGCTGAGTGCAGCCCATAATCCCTTACCAGCCCTGCACCTTCTGTGCCTACCTGCTGGGGTGCTTTTCTCTAGTTCACACAAGGTGCTGTGAGCTAAGGGCTTCCCAGGTGGTACTCATGGTAANGGAGGATAGGGTCCAGGCAGCAGTGTGGCACGCCCTCCGATCCGCAAATCGCAGCTAATGACGCCTGCCCTGTCCCCTCTCAGGCTGCCGCGCGGAATGAGACGATGACATGCGCGTCCTCTGCAAATAAACATGCGACGCCTCTGTCGAGATTACTGCTGTCGTCGCTGTTATTGTTATAATGCAAGAGGATTATACATTTTATTAAAGGATGATAATTACTGTTTGTCAGCGGCTCCATAAAATCCACTCAGCCTTGCCCGAAAGGAGGGGTGCCCTCAGCCTGACCTCTCCCCTCTCTCTCTCTCCCCACGCAGTGCCGCCCGATGACCCGGTGATCCTCGGGGGCCCTGTGATCAGCCTGAGGGCTGGGGACCCCCTCAACCTCACCTGCCATGCAGACAACGCCAAGCCTGCTGCCTCCATCATCTGGCTGAGGAAGGGAGAGGTGATCAACGGGGCCACCTACTCCAAGGTGAGGCGGGGTTGGGGGGGCGGGGGGCAGGGCACAGCTCTCCCCATCTCTTTGCAGCTCTTGGCTCTGCCTGTGTGTCGCCTTTGGCTCCTAGCTCTTTGTCTCTCTGCGTCTTTCTCTCTCTCTCTCACTTTTTCTCTCAAGTGCTCTGGGTCTATTTATCCGACCTTTTCTGTCTCCCCTCCTCCTCCTCTTTCCTGGGGGAATTGCTGGGCGTGGTGACAACACTAAGAATGGAGTATGGTCAGAGGAAGCAACTCAGGGAGAGAGATGGACAGAGCAGAGGGTTGCCAGATAAAATACAGGACGTCCAGTTAAAAGCGAATATCAGGTTTGTTGTTGAGTTGCTCGGCCGTGTCTGACTCTCTGCAACCCCACGGACTGCAGCACACCAGGCTTCACTGTCCATCACTATCTCCCTGAATTTGCTCAAACTCGTGTCCATTAAGTCGATGATGCCACCCAACCATCTCATCCTGTCGCCCCCTTCTCCTTCTGCCCTCAATCTTTCCCAGGCTCAGGGTCTTTTCCAATGAGTTGTTTCCTCGCATCAGGTGGCCAAAGGATTGGAGCTTCAGCATCAGTCCTTCTAATGAATATTCAGGGTTGATTTCCTTTAGGATTGACTGGTTTGATCTCCTTGCAGTCCAAGGGAATCTCAAGAGTCTTTTCCACCACCACAGTTCAAAAGCATCAATTCTAAACAACAAATAACTTTCCAGTGTAAGTATGTTCCAAATATTGCATGGGCCATACTTATACTAAAGATCATTCATCGTTTAACCGAAATTCAAATTTAACTGATGTCTGTATTCTCATTCGCTCAATCTGCCCACCTTCCCAGTGCTGCCAGCTGAAGCTGTTTAGGTGTTTCCTGTCCCAGGTACCTGGCTCAGGGGTCAAGGAGGGCTGAGTGCAGCCCATAATCCCTTACCAGCCCTGCACCTTCTGTGCCTACCTGCTGGGGTGCTTTTCTCTAGTTCACACAAGGTGCTGTGAGCTAAGGGCTTCCCAGGTGGTACTCATGGTAAAGAAGCTGCCTGCCAAAGCAGGAGATGTAGGAGACACGGGTTGGATCCCTGGGTCGGGAAGATCCCCTGGAGGAGGGCACGGCAACCCACTCTGGTATTCTTGCCTGGAGAATCCCATGGACAAAGGATCCTGGTGGGCTACAGTCCATCAGATCACACAGAGTCAGACTGTGTGACTAAGGTGACTTAGCACACATGCAACCTAAACTGCCTCCATAAAGGCCCCACATCCAAATATGCGCCAGTGAGGATTAGGGCTTCACCCTATGAAATCTAGGGGGACTATATATATATATATATATACGTCGCAGATGCGGAAACGAAGGCAGAGTGCTGACGTGGCTATGACATGTGATAGAGCTTGGGTGTGAACCAGGTTTGTAGGACTCCAAGGCCTGCTCTACGATGCCACTAACACTCTCACCCAGGAAATATGCCGTGCAGATCCAGTGAGGGAAGGCTGTGATCCTAACAGCCATGCTCCCCTCTGCTCATTCATGACCATCCTCTGAGGCAGGTGCCATTGCTCCCATTGTACAGATGGGGACTGTACACAGATAGATCTCAGGGGCTTGGCAGCTCTGGCAAGTACAGGCCTGTGACTTGGGCTTACGGAGAAGGATGGATGACCCAGCAGCTCCATGGACTCAGCCCTGGGGGCTGTCAGAGCCCAGCCCTCTGCAGCTCCCTCTCGCCCAGGACTGCAGGTGCCATTGACCTTGGCAATTGTGATGTCCCAAAGGCAGAGCAACCCCAGACTGGTTGTGCAAGAGAAGAGGCTGGGGGCATGAGCAGCTGAGACAGAGACAGAGAGACAGGGAGAGAGAGAGGCTGAGAGGACACTCATGTGCAACAGTCAAGTAGGATTCATTGTCTACAGGAAAAATCCCACGGGGCCACCCTGACAGCCCTCGAGGCTGAAGCCTCAGCGTCTGTCCCATGGTAAGTGGTTAAGCCCCTGAGCCTGGCAGCTGGGAAGCCAGCATCCAGGTTCCACCACCGTCTAGCTCTGTGGCCATGGGCAAGCTAGCTAAACTTGCTGTGCCTCAGGGTTCCCATCTGTACAATGGGACCAGTAGCACCTGCCTCAGAGGATGGTCATGAATGAGCAGAGGGAAGTATGGCTGAGGGAAGGATCACTGCCTTCCCTCACTGGATCTGCACAGCACATTTCCTGGGTGAGAGTGTTAGTGTAATCATAGAGCAGGCCTTGGGGGTCCTACAAACCTGGTTCACACCTGAGCTCCACCACATGCCATGGTAACATCAGATCTCTGCCTCAATTTCCCCATCTGTAAAATGGCATGATGATAATAGGTATTATGACATAACAGGTGTCCATGTAATATGCACCCATGCAGAGGTCACTCAGAAGGCCAGGTTTCCTTTTGCTGCTCCACCGTGTGGCCTGCAGGGGAAGGGTGCTCCACCAGCCCCCACCCCCAACCCAGCACAGGCTGGGGTGCATCTCCCTGAACCCAGGACGGCCAGAGGCCTCGTAGCCCAGGTGCCTGGGTGAGTGCTCGCGACTCCCACCGGGTGTCTGGCTGCAGAAGCATGGAAGTTGATGAAAAGCCATCTCTCCAAATCCTCTCTTCCTGGACACCCAGCCTCAGGCCGTCTTCTCTGGGCCTGGTACCAGAATGGAGGCCACGTGGTGGTCATCTGGAAGGCAGACCCGGGGAGGCAGGACAGGTTGTGGAAGAGGAAGGAAGCCAGTTTGTGCTGAGACCAGAGAAAAACCTTCCCTGGGAGCCAGGTTCCTGCTCCATCTGCTGCTCCCCAGCAGCCACAGCCACCAGGTGGAAGGAGGAGGCCTTGACCCTGAAACGGTGGACAGGGGGATGGTTGCTTGACCTTGGATGTCCACAGTCATGTACATGTCTGCCTTGAAGCCCCTGACCTTCTGGCCCTGCGCCTCTGCTACTTCCAACTTCAGACTGCTGCCTGCCCCAGGGGTGCCCCACCACCACCACCAGGACCACAAGACATATTAGAGCCCAAGCTGCGGACGAACTCTCTGGCATAGCACCTCTCAGGGCCTCCCTGCAGCTCAGCTCTGCACTCCATCCCCAGCCGCCCCGTAGCATCCCCCGCCCCCTGCATCCCAGCTGTTCATCTCAAGCACCTGGAGCCTCCACCAAGCTTCCAGCTGCCACTCATCCTGGCCTTCTTTGTGAGGAGCATCGCTCCTGGCCCCAGGACACAAAACTAGGGGTCAGTCCGTGAGGACACAGGTTCTGGGGACACATAGCACAGCCCAAATCTCCGCCTTCTCCAACAGCCCTTAGTGATAACAGGCCCCAGTGGATTCCCCAGGCAGCCTTAAAAGGGGAAGCAAAGAAAGATGATGAAAAAAGAAAAAGAAAAGAAAAATTAAGGGACACAGCAGGTGGTGAGTGAGGTGAGTGAGGAGGGAGAGGAGGAGGCCCTGTTGCCAGGCAATCAGGCCTGCAAGCCCTTTCCAGGCTGTTTGCATATCAATGAACATCCCAGATTTAGCACCAAGCTGGGGGCACCCACGTTCCCTCCAAATCTTCCTCCCTCTCCAGTGGTCACCTCTGGCCTTGGGGAGCTCCGCCTGGCTCTCCACTGCCCAGCGGAAGCCCTGGGGGCAGCAGCCCACACTGGACACCCTTACACAGGGTGCAGTCTTCCTCCCCTGNCCCCTGAGCCTGGCAGCTGGGAAGCCAGCATCCAGGTTCCACCACCGTCTAGCTCTGTGGCCATGGGCAAGCTAGCTAAACTTGCTGTGCCTCAGGGTTCCCATCTGTACAATGGGACCAGTAGCACCTGCCTCAGAGGATGGTCATGAATGAGCAGAGGGAAGTATGGCTGAGGGAAGGATCACTGCCTTCCCTCACCGGATCTGCACAGCACATTTCCTGGGTGAGAGTGTTAGTGTAATCATAGAGCAGGCCTTGGGGGTCCTACAAACCTGGTTCACACCTGAGCTCCACCACATGCCATGGTAACATCAGATCTCTGCCTCAATTTCCCCATCTGTAAAATGGGATGATGATAATAGGTATTATGACATAACAGGTGTCCATGTAATATGCACCCATGCAGAGGTCACTCAGAAGGCCAGGTTTCCTTTTGCTGCTCCACCGTGTGGCCTGCAGGGGAAGGGTGCTCCACCAGCCCCCACCCCCAACCCAGCACAGGCTGGGGTGCATCTCCCTGAACCCAGGACGGCCAGAGGCCTCGTAGCCCAGGTGCCTGGGTGAGTGCTCGCGACTCCCACCGGGTGTCTGGCTGCAGAAGCATGGAAGTTGATGAAAAGCCATCTCTCCAAATCCTCTCTTCCTGGACACCCAGCCTCAGGCCGTCTTCTCTGGGCCTGGCACCAGAATGGAGGCCACGTGGTGGTCATCTGGAAGGCAGACCCGGGGAGGCAGGACAGGTTGTGGAAGAGGAAGGAAGCCAGTTTGTGCTGAGACCAGAGAAAAACCTTCCCTGGGAGCCAGGTTCCTGCTCCATCTGCTGCTCCCCAGCAGCCACAGCCACCAGGTGGAAGGAGGAGGCCTTGACCCTGAAACGGTGGACAGGGGGATGGTTGCTTGACCTTGGATGTCCACAGTCATGTACATGTCTGCCTTGAAGCCCCTGACCTTCTGGCCCTGCGCCTCTGCTACTTCCAACTTCAGACTGCTGCCTGCCCCAGGGGTGCCCCACCACCACCACCAGGACCACAAGACATATTAGAGCCCAAGCTGCGGACGAACTCTCTGGCATAGCACCTCTCAGGGCCTCCCTGCAGCTCAGCTCTGCACTCCATCCCCAGCCGCCCCGTAGCATCCCCCGCCCCCTGCATCCCAGCTGTTCATCTCAAGCACCTGGAGCCTCCACCAAGCTTCCAGCTGCCACTCATCCTGGCCTTCTTTGTGAGGAGCATCCCTCCTGGCCCCAGGACACAAAACTAGGGGTCAGTCCGTGAGGACACAGGTTCTGGGGACACATAGCACAGCCCAAATCTCCGCCTTCTCCAACAGCCCTTAGTGATAACAGGCCCCAGTGGATTCCCCAGGCAGCCTTAAAAGGGGAAGCAAAGAAAGATGATGAAAAAAGAAAAAGAAAAGAAAAATTAAGGGACACAGCAGGTGGTGAGTGAGGTGAGTGAGGAGGGAGAGGAGGAGGCCCTGTTGCCAGGCAATCAGGCCTGCAAGCCCTTTCCAGGCTGTTTGCATATCAATGAACATCCCAGATTTAGCACCAAGCTGGGGGCACCCACGTTCCCTCCAAATCTTCCTCCCTCTCCAGTGGTCACCTCTGGCCTTGGGGAGCTCCGCCTGGCTCTCCACTGCCCAGCGGAAGCCCTGGGGGCAGCAGCCCACACTGGACACCCTTACACAGGGTGCAGTCTTCCTCCCCTGGAAAGCCTAAGGCTTCTCACCAACCTCCCCCACCCCACCACCAACTACCACTGCTGACTGAATGCCAAGGGCCTGCCATCAGTGATGGGGGTTGCACAGACAGGAAGCAGTGCGAGACAGGCAGGGTCCGGAGATGAGCCCTAAGCCACTGGGACAGTGGGGAAAGCTCTACGGAAGCCAGTGGGTCTGCAGCCAGTGGACACACACCCAGGAAGACCCCTGCCCTGGCATATTCACCCCTGAACAGGTGAGGTATATATGCCCACTCCTGGTCCATATCTGCAGACACAGCTGGGACCCACAGGAGAGGCCATCAGGGTCACACTAGTGCCCAGCAAGCTGCAGGACACGCTGCCCTAGGACTTGGAGGTGGTGGCCCCAGAAATGAGCGACTCAGCACTATAACCCACTTACCCTCTGGCTGAGGGTGAGCTAATGATGGTTTCACAAGCAGGAGGTGGAGGTGTTGGGGCCCTGTGTTTCCCCAGAGCCAACTTCAGGAGAGGGAAGCCAGAGAAGGGGCAGGAGGACAGGGAAAGGGGGGCTGTGACAAGAATCAGCAAATCAGAGAGTGTCTACCTGGCCTGGACGCGGGAGGTCCCAGGGCTTCATTTTCATGTGAGAATGGGGGAGGTTGACAAGCCAGGCATGAAGGAAAAGAAAATAGAAAGCAGAGGCAAGGAGATGCAGAAATAACAAGGGAGGGAGGAAAAACCAGGGTGAGAAGACCCAGGCCCCTTCTTTGCCCCAAGCTCGGCTCCCCCTACCATGAAGGCTTTACAGACCAGCCCCAACCAGAGCTAGGAGGGGTCCTCCCCGGGGGGAGCAGGCGCTGTGCCCTCCCCCGGGTTTAATGAAAACATCTCCCCATCTCTAATTAGGTGGAACAAACAACTTGAACCAGAATTTTTATTTCCCAGAAAAGCACACGCCCAGACACAGTAAATATGTCATTAATCATCTTTCCGGCGAGGAGCACCCTGGGTGCGGGGAGCAGGCAGCAGCCAGGGGCCTAATTAGGAGCTCGGGCCCTTGACTTCCCTCCTACCGACACCCAGATGGCCCTGCTCCCCAACACCCCACGAGTAGATCAATCCGAGGGTACCCCGGCAGACTAAAATTTATGTAAACGTCCCTGGTTAGCACAACGGGAAAGTAAAGAAAAGCGGGAAAGAACAAAAGGATCTTCTTCCCCACCTCCCCTACCCCAACCCCGGGGTCTTATTTTCATCTAGGAAATTGTGCTTATTATCACTTGGCTATTTATAGACGCGTGAGGTCTGCTGAAGAGCTGGGAGCCAGCCGTTACTATGGTGCAGTGGAGAGGTTCCGGCAGGGCCGGCTGACACCACTCCCACTCTGACCCCACTCCTGGGGCCAGCCTCCAGATTAGCACCCTGGCCCAGAGGCTGAGCTCCAGACAGTCAGCCCTCGGGCTGCTAGGACTGACCTGACACCCTCCCCCAGCCTCTCTCCCAGATCCCTCTGCAGCAGGGCTGAGACCACCACCCCAAGGCCCAGGAAGGAAGATGAATGAGAGCAGGCCTGGGCCCTGGGCGGTTTCCTCGAGCAGAGTTCTGCTCTGCTGCCCTGCTCTGTGGTGTCCCCACACCTGAGTCTGGCCTTGTCTGCAGCGGGATGCGGTGTCCTAGATGGAGGCTCCAAGCCTGCTCTCCTAGTGCAGGCCACGGAACTGAGGACCCAGAGTCGGGGTCCAGCTGCCTGTGGTAGCTGGTGCTTAGCTGCTCAGTCATGTCCGACTCTTTGTCACCCCATGGACTACAGCCCACCAGCTTCCTCTGCCCATGGGATTCTCCAGGCAAGAATACTGGAGTGGGTTACCATGCCCTCCACCAGAGGATCTTCCCAACCCAGGGATGAGGTCTCCCGCGTTGCAGATTCTTTATCAGCTGAGCCACCAGGGAAGCCCAAGAATACTGGAGTGGGTAGCCTATACCTTCTCCAGAGGATCTTCCCAACCCAGGAATCAAACCAGGGTCTCCTGCATTGCAGGCTGATTCTTTACTAGCTGAGCCACCAGGGAAGCCCTCAGCTGCCTACATATCTCTACTAAAGGGAGGCTACTTAATCTGCTAACTGTTGCTATCTCAAAGAGGGGATCACACCACCCCTCTGGCTTATAGGTCCTCAGGAAGCTGCAGTGGGGAGGTCGTGGCTCAGAGCTCACCATTCTCCTATGCAAATCCCTGCCCTGCCCAGTGAGTTCCTGACTCACTCTAAACTCAGTTTTCTCTCCAGTTATTTGGGAGACAAGGCTCCCTTCCTTCCAGGGTCCTGCGAGGATCAGAGACGATGTTGTGGTTATTTTCAGGGAGGTTTTGAGGAAGTAGAGTCTATCCATCTCTTCCTCAGCTCTAGTAATGGGGAAAATACGATCAAAGTTCCTTCCTGGGGTATACTGAGCAAGTCCAGCCCCCACCCCAGACCAAAATGGCCCTCCTGCCCACTGCATCTCCCCAGTGGGCACCCACCCTCATGGGTCACCAGGGAGTCAAGGGTGCAGGGTTACCAAACTGGTGGGGCCGTAGCTGGAGGCGGTCTCAGCTGGGGGAGTGGGTACTGGCAATGAAGGAGAACAGCTGCCATGAGGAGTCAGCACGTGGTCAGGAGGAAGATAGGGGACCTTTAGGCCTGCGTTAGTTTCTAGGGCTGCTGTAACCAAGTACCACAACTTGGTTCTTCAAACAATCAAAATGTATTGGCTCACCCTTGTAGAGGCGAAAATGCTGAAGTCAAGGCATGGGCAGAGCCGTGCTTCTTCCAAAGGCCCCAGGGAGAATCTTCTCACCTCTTCTAGTTCCTAGGGGCTCCTGGCTTTCCTGAGCTCGTGGCAGCATCATTCCAGTTTCTGCCTCCTCCTTCCCACGGCCTCCTTCCTTGTTTCTCCTTGTCTTTTCTTCTTGTTTACAAGGACACCCATCATTGGATTTAAAGCCCACGCTACATCCAGGGATATCTTGTCTCAAGATCCTTAACTAATGACTGATTAGGCAATGGCACCCCACTCCAGTACTCTTGCCTGGAAAATCCCATGGACGGAGGACCCTGGTGGGCTGCAGTCCATGGGTTCACTAAGAGTCAGACATGACTGAGCGACTTCGTTTCCACTTTTCACTTTCATGCTTTGGAGAAGGAAATGGCAACCCACTCCAGTGTTCTTGCCTGAAGAATCCCAGGGACGGGGGAGCCTGGTGGGCTGCCGTCTATGGGGTTGCACAGAGTTGGCCACGACTGAAGCGACTTAGCAGCAGCAGCAGCTAACTAAGTTGTTAAGGCCCCATTTCCAAATAATTTCACATTTGGAGGTTCAGGGTGGACATGAATTTGGGTGGATGCTCTTCAATACAGTCCAGGAACCTGTTACTTACGTCGCCGCCACCAATTCGAAGTGAGTTTAATCAAGCTCCACAGTCTCTCTTGATCACACCCGTTTTCTCAACTGCTAAATGAAAGACGATGGCACCTGTCATGTCTGAGGCTTAGTCTGAGCTCCAATGAGGTCTGGTAGTGAAATGATTGAAAAGTTGAGAGAGTTTATACAGGTAAAGTAATGAAATGGTCAGTGTGCGCTGATTCTTCACACGTCTCCACCCTAGCCCTGCCTTACCCCCACTCCCCAAGCTGTGCACCCTTCTGCAGCCAGCATCATTCCTGGGGCCATAGCACCTGTTATCCCCATCTCAGCACTCCCTACAGACCTAGAGACACCCCCAGACCAGAGGTAGAATAATTACAAGTTCATTTCTACATAGCACCAGCAGCCTGGTTTCCACTGGGCCCAAGCTGGTTTCTTTTGTGTCTGGGTGGGCAAGTCACTTTCCAGTTCCTTCTTCCTCCTGAAGCCTGGTGCTCAGCCAGGCCAGGGAGCCAAGGGTGACCCGTGGCTCTGCATGGAGGTGGGCGCCCCTGGGTGTCCTGAGCTGACCTACCTCTATCCACAGAGCACCTTCCTCCTCTCCGAGGCTGGCCCGTGTCCTGCCCCACCCACCCAGCTGTCACAGCGGTGAGTGACCTGGGGCCTTCTTTCTCCCCACCCGACCCATAGACCCTCCTCCGAGACGGCAAGCGTGAGAGCATCGTGAGCACCCTCTTCATCTCCCCCGGCGATGTGGAGAACGGGCAGAGCATCGTATGCCGAGCCACCAACAAAGCCATCCCCGGAGGGAAGGAGACCTCAGTCACCATCGACATCCAGCGTGAGTACTGACCTGGCCGGGGGCAGGGACCATCCGGCACTCCTGCCTGGAGCACAGGTAGGGGGAAGTAGCCAGGCCGGGGCCAGACCCCTGCAGGACGGCTGGAGGCAGGACCTGGATCCGCCCATCCTAGGGGCTAGTGAGTTTGTCTGGCACCCAAGGACCGTTTTGTCCTTCTTACTGTCACGGTGAGGTTGGCAGTCCCCTTAGAAACATCACTGGGGACTCCCTGGCAGTCCCGTGGTTAAGACTCCACTTCCGCCACAAGAGGCACAGGTTCGATCCTTGGTTTTGCATTGACCTTCTTCACCAGCTATTAAACCCCCTCCACCTCCATCCACACCAAGCAGAGGGCTCTTCCATTCCCCATCCAATGAGAGCCAGGATCACCAGGGCTGTGGGTAGGCCAAGGACCAGGGTGATGGGAGGGAGGCTCTTGCTTTTAAGGTCGTGTAAGTTCAAGGTCACCCTGGGAGGATTGTCTCCCTCCCCTGCCCCAGTCCAGGCTCCACTGTACACACCCACCTGCTTCTTTCCTGTAGCAGATATGGCATCAAGCCGCAGGCCCAACTATGGAAAGAAAGCAAGATGTGGGGGGGATGGGGTAGTCTACGGCCCAGAAAGGCTCTACTACCCATGAGCTGTGTGGGCCTGAGCTGGTCATGTCACCCTGGCGACGCCGGTTCCTAGTCTCATTTGACTGAGTGACGTCCAGGGTCTCTTCTTGCCCTGGGATTGACCATGAATCAGAGGTCTCTCCAGACATAAGTCAAATCTGGGAGGAATGAGAGAGAGAGCCACAGACATCCAAGCCTCCTGTCCCAGGCTGCCTGTCGTGGCCACTGTGCGGCCCCTCCATCCTCTCCCTCCACCCCCGCCCAGCTGGTCAGGAGGCCTGTGCCAGCCATAGAACCTCCACGGAAGAAACCACTGGGTCGGCGCTATGTTTCTGCATCACAAAGCAGAACCTTTCTGTCAACAAGAAAGTCATCATCATGCCAACAGCCCACCGACTATTAAAACACGTTCCCCTGAACACACGCCAATACCATGCTGGGTTTACCAGGATGCACAGACGACAGTCTGCCCCAGAGGAGGATGCCGGCCTTGCCAGGTGTCTGGGCCTCACTGATTTTCTTTTCAGGGACGTCTCAGCCACCCCAGGAGGGAGGCAGCAAGAATGAGGTCAAAGTGAAGCCGAGAATCCAGGTGTCCAGTTTCCTAGATGGGCCCCGTGCGAAGCAGTCCAGAGTCGTGGTTGGAATTCTGGCTCTGCCACTTACTGAGTGATCCTGGGCTGGTTATTTCACCTCTCTGTGCCTCGGTTTCCTCATCTGTATGTGGAGGTGCTTGGCTGGTACATACACTGGCTGGAAGNTATCCCCATCTCAGCACTCCCTACAGACCCAGAGACACCCCAAGACCAGAGGTAGAATAATTACAAGTTCATTTCTACATAGCACCAGCAGCCTGGTTTCCACTGGGCCCAAGCTGGTTTCTTTTGTGTCTGGGTGGGCAAGTCACTTTCCAGTTCCTTCTTCCTCCTGAAGCCTGGTGCTCAGCCAGGCCAGGGAGCCAAGGGTGACCCGTGGCTCTGCATGGAGGTGGGCGCCCCTGGGTGTCCTGAGCTGACCTACCTCTATCCACAGAGCACCTTCCTCCTCTCCGAGGCTGGCCCGTGTCCTGCCCCACCCGCCCAGCTGTCACAGCGGTGAGTGACCTGGGGCCTTCTTTTTCCCCACCCAACCCATAGACCCTCCTCCGAGACGGCAAGCGTGAGAGCATCGTGAGCACCCTCTTCATCTCCCCCGGCGATGTGGAGAACGGGCAGAGCATCGTATGCCGAGCCACCAACAAAGCCATCCCCGGAGGGAAGGAGACCTCAGTCACCATCGACATCCAGCGTGAGTACTGACCTGGCCGGGGGCAGGGACCATCCGGCACTCCTGCCTGGAGCACAGGTGGGGGGAAGTAGCCAGGCCGGGGCCAGACCCCTGCAGGACGGCTGGAGGCAGGACCTGGATCCGCCCATCCTAGGGGCTAGTGAGTTTGTCTGGCACCCAAGGACCGTTTTGTCCTTCTTACTGTCACGGTGAGGGTGGCAGTCCCCTTAGAAACATCACTGGGGACTCCCTGGCAGTCCCGTGGTTAAGACTCCACTTCCGCCACAAGAGGCACAGGTTCGATCCTTGGTTTTGCATTGACCTTCTTCACCAGCTATTAAACCCCCTCCACCTCCATCCACACCAAGCAGAGGGCTCTTCCATTCCCCATCCAATGAGAGCCAGGATCACCAGGGCTGTGGGTAGGCCAAGGACCAGGGTGATGGGAGGGAGGCTCTTGCTTTTAAGGTCGTGTAAGTTCAAGGTCACCCTGGGAGGATTGTCTCCCTCCCCTGCCCCAGTCCAGGCTCCACTGTACACACCCACCTGCTTCTTTCCTGTAGCAGATATGGCATCAAGCCGCAGGCCCAACTATGGAAAGAAAGCAAGATGTGGGGGGGATGGGGTAGTCTACGGCCCAGAAAGGCTCTACTACCCATGAGCTGTGTGGGCCTGAGCTGGTCATGTCACCCTGGCGACGCCGGTTCCTAGTCTCATTTGACTGAGTGACGTCCAGGGTCTCTTCTTGCCCTGGGATTGACCATGAATCAGAGGTCTCTCCAGACATAAGTCAAATCTGGGAGGAATGAGAGAGAGAGCCACAGACATCCAAGCCTCCTGTCCCAGGCTGCCTGTCGTGGCCACTGTGCGGCCCCTCCATCCTCTCCCTCCACCCCCGCCCAGCTGGTCAGGAGGCCTGTGCCAGCCATAGAACCTCCACGGAAGAAACCACTGGGTCGGCGCTATGTTTCTGCATCACAAAGCAGAACCTTTCTGTCAACAAGAAAGTCATCATCATGCCAACAGCCCACCGACTATTAAAACACGTTCCCCTGAACACACGCCAATACCATGCTGGGTTTACCAGGATGCACAGACGACAGTCTGCCCCAGAGGAGGATGCCGGCCTTGCCAGGTGTCTGGGCCTCACTGATTTTCTTTTCAGGGACGTCTCAGCCACCCCAGGAGGGAGGCAGCAAGAATGAGGTCAAAGTGAAGCCGAGAATCCAGGTGTCCAGTTTCCTAGATGGGCCCCGTGCGAAGCAGTCCAGAGTCGTGGTTGGAATTCTGGCTCTGCCACTTACTGAGTGATCCTGGGCTGGTTATTTCACCTCTCTGTGCCTCGGTTTCCTCATCTGTATGTGGAGGTGCTTGGCTGGTACATACACTGGCTGGAAGGATTCAGTTAAAGCATTCGGGCAGTGACCCCAGGAACACTCAGCTCCTGTCATGGGGGTGCAGCTGCCCCTCCCCGGCGCCCCCAGACCCCACAGGGAGGGGAGGTCTGCACCCACTCGTCCCCCTCCCCAAGGCGTCTACACGCGCCTGCTGAGCAAAAGAGCAGGCTTTCTCTGCCCCCTCCCTCCTGCTCCCCACTTCCCACCCCCATGCATCCCTTTGTTCATTCAGTAAGCGTCCAGCTGTTTACTGTGGACACCACAGGCTGGATCAGAGCTGCCTTTGCAAACCTGCTCATTTTCTCAGTCAACCAAGAAGTATCCAAACTCAGCAAAAACACATTTGTTGTTTGTTTCCCTTGGTCTTTAGATGTTACCCAACGGAAGACAAAGCCCCCAGATTGAGTAATGGGAGAGAAAGCTTAACACCCCCAAAGTCTCACTGCATCTGGACTCTGCATCCAGCTGCCAAGCTTCAAATGGATGTGTTATAAAATCACTGAGTCATGGAGTTTCTCTCCTTTCTCATCCCTTCCTGGATGTAATACTTCCCCTGAACGTGCGTGCATGTGAGCGCGCGCGTTCACACACACACACACACACACACACACACACACATATACGCGTGCGGAGGCAGGCTGCTGATGGAAACTCTAACAGACTCTCAGCTGTAACATCTGTTCAGTGCAATCTCAGTTCCGCCAGTTACATCAAAGCTGCCCTCTTGCAAGTTATGCAACCGACATCACAAATGGGATTAAAATCATGTTTAATAGTCGGATATGACATAAACTATTTATACCTTCGGAGCCTGGTGGACTTCTGAAAATTCATATCCTGCACATGCAGAGGAGAAGTGTGGAGAGAGGGGTGTGGGCACCTCTGGGCCTGGGGTGGAGGCTCAGATGAGACCTGCCAGTGTGGAAGGTTCCCAGGGTGTGCAGGGAGCCTGTTTTCCTGGGTACCGAGGATGCTGCAAAGAGGTGGGGAAGCTTCAGGAGACAGGCGTCCACAGGATAACTGAGAAGGGTAGCTCGGTGGTAGAGGAGGGGAGCAGGGGAGAGGGGCAGGCAGGGGAGGGGAGCAGACAGCCAGAAGGGTCCTCCAGCAGGTGTGTGTTTCATCTCTCTGTCCCTGGAAGTCTCACCACTTTATAAAGGACAGCCAGGTGGGGACCGGCCTCCTGGAGCTGCCCCGCACGTTCTGCGGCTGGTTCTAGAAGCTGTTGAACTAGCCCTGAAAACTGGTGGCTCTCAGCTGGGTGGGCCAGCAGACAACCCACTCAGGTGATGGAAAAGAGCCAGGAGGAGGCTGCAGGGTTCCAGGGGTATAGCTGTCTTGGGACATACGGGCAGAGCTCTCAAGGCAAGTCCTGGCCACGCATCTTTGGGTCCGCTGGAGACGTGCTTTAAAAACCAATGTAGAAAGAAAAGAAAAGAAAAACCAATGTAGAGAGCTTCCCTGGTAGCTCAGTGGTAAAGAATCTGCCTGCTAAGGCGGGAGATGTGGGTTCAGTCCTTGCTCCGGGAAGATCCCATGTACTACAGAGCAACTGAGCCTTTGCACCACAATTACTGAGCCTGCGCTCAAGAGCCCGGGAGCCACAACTGCCAAATCCATGTGCCGCAACTGCTGAAACCCACGCACCCCAGGGCCCGTGCTCCGCAGGAAGAGGAGCCACCACAATGAGAAGCCTGCACGCTGCGTTAGAGAGTAGTCCCTGCTCGCTGCAACTAGACAAAAGCCCACGCAGCAACAAAGACCCAGCACAGCCAAATAAATACCAACTTTTTTGAAATAATTCCTATTTTAAAATAAATTAATAAAAACCAACTTTGAGGTCACTGAAGTAGCCAACACTTCCCCACAATTGACTCTCCAGGAAAAGGCAACCAAGTCATAGGAGATGTTCCCANGTCTGAGGAGGCCTTACAAATAGCCGAGTAAAGAAGAGAAGTGAAAGACAAAGGAGAAAAGGAAAGATAGACTCATCTGAATGCCGAGTTTCAAAGAATAGCAAGGAGAGATAAGAAAGTCTTCCTCAGTGATCAATGCAAAGAAATAAAGGAAAACAATTGAATGGGAAAGACTAGAGATCTCTTCAAGAAAATTAGAGATACTTAGGGAACATTTTATGCAAAGATGGGCACAGTAAAGGACGGAAATGGTACGGACTTAACAGAAGCAGAGTACATTAAGAAGAGGTGGCAAGAATACACAGAAGAACTATATAAAAAAGATCTTTATGACCCAGATAACCACAATGATGTGATCACTCACCTAGAACCAGACATCTTGAAATGCAAAGTCACATGGGCATCACTACAGAATCATCACTATGAACAAAGCTAGTGGAGGTGATGGGATTCCAATTGAGCTATTTCGAATCCTAAAAGATGATGCTGTGAAAGTGCTGCATTCAACATGCCAGCACATTTGGAAAACTCAGCAGTGGCCTCAGGGACTGGAAAAGGTCAGTTTTCATTCCAATTCCAAAGAAAGGCAATGACAAAGAATTTTCAAACTACCACACAATTGCACTCATCTCGGAAGCTAGCAAAGGAATGCTCAAAATTCTCCAAGTGAGGCTTCAGCAATACATGAACTGAGAACTTTCAGATGTTCAAGCTGGATTTAGAAAAGGCAGAGGAACCAGAGATCAAATTGTCAACATCTGTTAGAACATCGAAAAAGCAAAGGAGTTCCAGAAAAACATCGACTTCTAATTTATTAACTACTCCAAAGCCTTTGACTGTGTGGATCACAACAAATTTGGAAAATCCTTTAAGAGATGGGACTATTTGTATGCAGGTCAAGAAGCAACAGTTAGAACTGCACATGGAACAATGGACTGGTTCCAAATTGGGAAAGGAGTATGTCAAGGCTGTATATTGTCACTCTGCTTATTTAACTTATATGCAGAGTACATCATGAGAAATACCAGGCTGGATGAAGCACAAGCTGGAAATCAAGATTACTGGGAGAAATATCAATAACCTCAGATATGTAAATGACACCATCCTTATGGCAGAAAGTGAAGAGGAGCTAGAGAGCCTCTTGGTGAAAGTGAGAGAGAAGAATGAAAAAGCTGGCTTAAAACTCAGCATTCAAAAAAACAAAGATCGTGGCATCTAGTCCCATCACTTTATGGCAAATAGATGGGGGAGCAATGGAAACAGTGACAGACTTCATTTTCTCAGGCGCCAAAATCACTGCAGATTGTGACTGAAGCAATTAAATTAAGACACTTGCTCCTTGGAAGAAAAGCTATAACCAACCTAACAGCATATTCAAAGTGAAGTAACTCAGTCGTGTCCGACTCTTTGCGACTCTGTGGACTATAGCCCACCAGGCTCCTCTGTCCATGGGATTCTCCAGGCAGAATACTAGAGTGGGTTGCCATTTCCTTCTCCAGGGGATATTCCCGACCCAAGGATCAAACCCAGATCTTCCACATTGCAGGCAGATGCTTTACCCTCTGAGCCACATTACTTTGCCAACAAAAGTCTGTCTAGTCAAAGCTATGGCTTTTCCAGTAGTCATGTATGGATGTGAGAGTTGGACTATAAAGAAAGCTGAGCACTGAAGAATTGGTGCTTTTGAACTGCGGTGTTGAAGAAGACTCTTGAGAGTCCCTGGTACTGCAAGGAGATCCAAATAGTCCATCCTAAAGGAAATCAGTCCTGAATATTCATTGGAAGGACTGATGATGAAGCTAAAACTCCAGTACTTTGACCACCTGATGCAAAGAACTGATTCATTGGAAAAGATCCTGCTGGTGGGAAAGATTGAGGCAGGAGGAAAAGGGGATGACAGAGGATGAAATGGTTGGATGGCATCACTCACCTGATGAGTTTGAGCAAGCTCCAGGAGTTAGTGATGGACAGGGAAGCCTGGTGTGCTGCAGTCCCCAGGGTCACAAAGAGTCAGACACAACTGAGCAACTGAGCTGAGTTGATTTTGGTCCTATAGAATGGTGAGCCCAGAAGTGATGAAAGAATGGGATCTTAAAGAACTAAAAATGTAGTTTTTCTTTTTTTGGACACTCTAGTTTCCTGACCAGGGATGAAACCCCAGATTGCAGGGTTCTCACCTTAGCAGTGAGAGCATGGAGTCCTAACCACTGGATCACCAGGGAACTCCGAAGAATGAAATTCTAAAGAGAGAACTAAATTGGTGAGTTAGAGCTAAAGGGGTAATTGAAAGAGATGAGGAAAATTAAACTAAGGGTCTTGAAATCTGAGTAACCATATAAATTAATAGTTGTTTTGTCTGGAAACAGTTGCTGAAATAATTTTTCTCCTTAAGTACTCTTATTGCAACCAGTACATGGTCATTATCCATTTGGTGGAATCAGTAGACATCTTTTATAGAAACTATTGATTTGTGACCCAGGAAAAATAAAATGAGAGCCATTATCTACTTCTCTGATAAGACAAGAAGCACTTACAGCTCGTTTGCCTTGCTTGTACATTCTGCAAGGTCATTTTCCACCTCTTCTATGGATTCCATAATGAGTAGAATAAATACAACTTCCTGCTTTTCTGCTAAGGGATGAATAAAAGAGCCTAGTTAGCAGCNCTGAGCCCACTGCCAGGATGCCCTGATCGGGGCACTTCCAGGGACGGAGGGAGCCCCCTGCTGAGGCCCCCAGCTTTCTGGGGACCACCAGGGGAGTGGCTGCTCTGAGAGACCCTGGGGGTGGAATTGCTGGCCTTTACCCTCATGTTCCCCCAAACCGAGGTGCACACAGCGCCGCGGTCTGCAAGGGCACCTCTTCTCTCCGCAGACCCCCCACTTGTCAACCTGTCGGTGGAGCCGCAGCCAGTGTTGGAGGACAATGTGGTCACGTTCCACTGCTCTGCCAAGGCCAACCCTGCGGTCACCCAGTACAGGTGAGAGGCCCTGCTGGGGAGGCCCCCTCGACACCCCTGCCTGTCGCAGGGCTGTCACCTGCGGTCCGGGCGTCCAGCACGGTGCTTGGCCCACTGTGGGTGTCCGCGACCCTTCCCCAGCACACCCGTTCACCCCTCCCTGGCCAGGTGGACTTCGTCTTGTCCTCATGAACACACACTCCCTTCCTCTGAGACAGAAGATGTCACCCCTTCTGTTTGCACCCCTTCTGAACCCCTTATTTCTGAAAGGAAGGAGACTCAGGAGAAAAAGCTAAAACAAGCCATCACGGTCAGTCAGATCCAGATTCTAGTCCTGTGCTCGCCAAATAGGTCCCTTGGAAGGGTGGGGTTGCCAGGACCGCTGGCCCTGACCATCGGGCACCCGGATTCATCATCCCCACGGGCCCCCTGCAGCTGTTGCCTGCCGCACTGATGAACGTCTCACTATTTTTCAAAAGCCTGTCCTTCCCTGTTGACGGCAGGAACTGCCGTGTAGTCACTTACAGCTGTCAGCGTGGAGCTCGTGTGGCAGGCACTCAGCCCTCCAGAATGTGGGCTTGCCGACTCTGTAAACACACAGAGCGGCGCCTCTGGGCCTCCTTCCTGGGCACCACCACCGCACGAGACTTCCAGATGCCAGTGGCCTCGGAGGTGCTCCTGGGCACACTCAGACACTCCCTGCCACGGCCCTCACTCTGCCCCGCTCCTTCCCCCAGCCCAGGCCTGATGGTGTCCCCACCACCACCACTGAGATGGTTAGGAAGCCCAGCATCACCCAGTGCCGGGGATGCTGATGGTCC
The DNA here is from genome assembly GCA_006410735.1 of Raphicerus campestris. NCBI lineage: Eukaryota > Metazoa > Chordata > Mammalia > Artiodactyla > Bovidae > Raphicerus > Raphicerus campestris. The sequence continues at coordinate 1,584,098 of SJYW01009559.1, read as the reverse complement.
CAGACTTGGAAACAAACCTGCCGGTGGGAGTGGAAGACAGAGCCAAAGAGAGGCATCGTGGCCCCAGAGAGCAGAACCTGAGGAAACGGGTCAAAGAAGCAGCCAGAGGTTCAGGCTAGACACAGGCGATGCTGCCTGTGGTGCAGATAATTAATGCTGGAACCAGAAACCCAGGGAAAGCACAGAGCCGTTATCCTCGAGGATATTCTTAAATAGGATGAAAACCATGTGTCCTCTGGGTTTAGCCATTCATCGGGCTGGAGGCAGGAGAAAGATTAGATGATCTCCAGGCTCCCTGGAGTCCCGCGGCCCTGTGGGTCCGGGCAGCAGGTCTGGCTTGGCTAGGACAATGACAAAGATGCGGCAGACTTCTGTATTTTTCTCTGGGCTTCCACCCTGTACCTGCGAGGCCTGGGCTCCATCCACTGGCGGGCTTCTCTCTGCTGTTCACTCTGCTCACAGGCCCTACACACCAAGTGTTGCATGGCCAGAAGAGATCTCTCATGCCAGCTTCCCTGGGCACCCTTTCTCTCCCGCTGACTCCCTACCCAAGCAGACCTGCCCACATTCACCCTCATATCATGACAATTATAAGGGATAAGTCTACATTTGAAGAGATCATTGAGAAGCAAATGTGGCAAGATACTGACCATGTTTGGTGAGTCTAGATGAAGGGAGTATGGCAGTTTCCTGGATCGGTCTTGTGACTTCTCTATTACAAAGTTATGTTTGGTTTTTAAACTACAAAGTTAATGAGCCAGGACCTGCAGGTTTCCGTGGGTTCGGGTCCCTGGGTTTCCCTCTGTCTCCATCCTTCCCCGCAGCTCAGAGCCTGGCCAACTGTCAGCCACAGAGGAGGAGCCAGGGGCTCAGGCCGGCCCCGCAGGCTTGACAGGCGTGCACCTGCTCCTACTTGCCTCCCTCCCTCCTGGCCCTCCAGCTCACCAGAGGCCCCAGAATGCTTCAGTGCGGATCAGGCACCCTCCGGGGCTCCAGAGGCTTTCGGGGAGCCCTTCCGGCCCCCAGAGACATGTCAGGGAGCCCCGGCAGCCCAGGAGGAAGGGGGTGGTAAGAGGAGGCGGGTGTCTCTGCCCACCCCTTGTGGCTCAGCCTCTTGGCCTCCGAAAGGGCTCCTCCAGCAGGCAGGTGGTCCTTCTAAATGCAGTGTTGGGATCCAAGAGGAAAGGCCTTGGGCAATCTCAGCACTTGAGTACATGGATTTTTCCCAGCTGACCTGGACAGAACTAAGAGATCTTTGTTTTTCAACTTCTGCCTTGGTCTTGATTGCTTCCTCCCGTTTCACACAAGAGGGTGTGATCTCAGAAATCAGAGATGTGCCCTGGTCCACCCCAGCACCCCGCAAGGGGCCCGGGTGGATGTGGGAGCCCATCCAACTGGACTCAGCCTCACTTGGGCTGGACCAGCCACCTGGGGCGAGTACACCTGAAGCTCGTCTCCGCCTGCCTCTCTGCTCTCCTCTGAGGCCCCAGGGTCCCCACCCCACCATGCAGGGAACAGGGCAGGGGTCTAACAGCCAGTGTGAAAGGCGGGGCTGTGGAGGACAGCCTGTTGGCAGTGACACGCCAGCCTCCTGATTGTTTGATGTAAATAATTAATCCTCTTACATCTGCTCGGGCCAAATTACACACTGATTGGGAAAAGCTTAATCTGACTCCTGTTCCTGTTCCGAGGGGCTGGGCGAGGCGATGAAAACAGCGGTGGTGGGAGGGTGAAGGGACTGGAGGACAGAGGAGGAGGAAGCCAAGCTGAGAAACTAGAGAAGAGAGGAGATAGGAACAGAGGGGAGATGAGACGGGGAGGTGGGACAGAGAGGGGAGGAGATGGGAGGGGAGCTGGGAGAGGGTGGGACTTGCTCTCTGGCTCACCCTGGTCCTGTGACCTGCTGCTTCAGTGAGTGGGTTGAGCTTCTGGAAGGGATCCCTCTGAGAGTTTTTGTTGTTGTTTTAGGGTTTTTGTGGGGCTTGGGGGATACAGAAGGGGAATAAAGACAGGGAAGAAAAAGAGTGGCTGAGTGAGAGGTGAGCTGGGGACTCGTGGGGTGACCCCCAGAGACTCAGCCCCACAGCTGGCCTCCTGGGACCCCGGAAGAAGACCATCTCTGAGTTCTTCTCAGTGCTCCCCCCATTTCTAAGGTGGGGATCGGCCTGGGGAGCTGGGAGGCAGCATCTGCACAGCCGTCCAGCATCTCTTCAGCCTCCCTTCTTTGAATCTGAGAGGGGAAGCCAGATTGGTTGGGGGAAGAGGAGCCTCGTGTGGCCAGGAGTGCTGAGTTCCAGGCCAGAGATAGCCCCAGCCATTCTCAGTTCCTGGGGCCCCAGTAGGGAGCTTTCACCCTGCTTACACTGTGAGGGACCTTAGACGGGTGGGGAGAAAGCCCCCTCTTCCCCCCCAGGAGCCCCCAATAATGGAAGAGGACTGCCCAGCAGGTCCTGCTCCTTTGGGCTGTGGGCAGCCAGGGGCAGGAGGATCTCACCTGCCTCCTCCCAGCCCAGCCGGCTGCTCCCTCCTCGTAGCATCCCACCACCTGCCCCCTCACGGCTGCAGGGTGGGTGGAGCAGGGGCTGGACTCCGATCCACCACTGTGTGTCCCGGACTGAACTCGTCTGCCTCAGGTGGGAGCTGTGCCTGACTGTTAAGTGTGGTCATTAAATTAAAGTTAGAGATTGAAATGATTCATGAATAACTCATAATGGGTTGTTGGGAAGCTCCTTCAGCTCTCGGGGAACTATGGTTCGCTCTGTTGTTAAACTGTAATTGTTTTTATTAATTGTCTTCTTAATAACGATCTGACACTAATTCAAGATAATAACTGCACAGTGCCAGCCTGATGCTCTGTGTGATACTGGGAGATGGCCACCTCCCGAGCCGGATGGCCTGGCTAAGCAGGAGCAGGTGCAGGGAAGGGCAGGGCCCAGGGCCCTGTCCTCTGTGACCCCAGGAAAGGGGCCCCTGAGAATGTGGCTACCTGAAGTCATGGTAGCCCCAGGATAACGGGGGCCTCCCCAGCCCTGGCAAAGACATGCACTCCAGGAACCTCCTGGTGGTCCAGTGGTTAAGACTCTCTTGCTTCCTCTTCAGGGGGCACGGGTTCGCTCTCTGGTCAGGGAACGAAGATCCTACGTGCCGCACAGTGGCCAAAAACAAAACAAATTTTAAAAGACATGTACCCCCAAACAGGCCTGAACTACGGTAGGAAGTACCTGTTGAGAACTTGTGTGTTTTTAAAAAGGTTTAATAGGACCCACTCTGGGGATAGGAGTCGGGATGGGGGAACTGGGAGAGCTGCCCAAGCAGGAGGGTGGTCAGTCGAGAGCACGCCTCTCACCTCTCCATCAGCGTCTTGTCTTGTCTGGAAATCAAGCTTCCTGATGCCCGTGCATGTGTGTATACGTGTGTGTGCAAGTGTATATGCATGAATGGGCACACACCACTAGACCTTGGCCTCTTCAGTGTGGGCTTGGCCTCCTTTTCCAGTGTGGTCCAGGACTAGACCCCCAGAGGAGCTCAGAGCAGGACATCCAAGCTACCCAGGGTCTGGCTGTTGGGTTAGCAGTTGCCTGGCCAGCCACGTGGGCGGACCTACTGAAGAGCAAACCCACCTCCCTCCAGAATAACCCATCAGTCAAATGCTGCTGGCTGCCTGGTGACCCACTGCCCAGAGCCCACCCACCCCACCACTGACCCCTTCCCAAGCCCCAGAAGTAAGCCCTCTGTGGAGGCTCCTCCAAGGGACCCCTCGGGGGCCTGCCCTACCCTGCCCCTCGCCAGGCCTCATCTTCCAGTGGGTGGGACGGGTCCTGCCCCCCAGGTGGGAGGTCCGCACCAGCCCCAGCGCCTGTGTTGCAGGTGGGCCAAGCGGGGCCAGATCATCAAGGAAGCCTCGGGGGAGGTGTACCGGACCACCGTGGACTACACGTACTTCTCAGAGCCCGTCTCCTGCGAGGTGACCAACGCCCTGGGCAGCACCAACATCAGCCGCACGGTCGACGTCTACTGTGAGTGGCTCAGGCCTTCCCTGGCTTAAGGGCTTTGGCTGGTCTCCGCTCTCGGCTGGGGGAACCATCGTGTGCATAACCATCATCTTATGCACACGACATAAGAATGCCTCCCAAGCTCGGAATCCATGCCCTTTACAGACAGCGTCCCCACGTCCTGTCTCGTGTTTATCTTGACCCTCTAATCTCCCAGGGAGGGGACTTCCCTGGCGTCCAGTGCTTGGGACTCTGCTTTCACTTCAGAGGGTGAACTCTCCATCTCTGGTTGGGGAACTAAGATCCTACAAACCGTGCAGCATGGCTGAAAAAAAATCTATTAAATCTATTTTTAAAAAAATCATCTAGGGAGGCTAGAATTCTTATTCCCAGCACCCAGATGAGGGGACAGAGGCTCGAAGTCACACAGCAAATGAAGAGTAGAATGAGGACCAAGATGGGTCAGCTTCCCATCAAGAGATGTGTATAAGAGACANTGCCAGTGGGCAGCTTCCTGGGTCGAGATGAAGCCACTCGGGCTGACTTCCGGGTCTTGGCTCGGCCCCTCGCCTGGGCCCTGGTCTGCAGCAGCCCTACAGAGTTGGGTCCGTGGTCCGGTTCTTGCCGGGGCTCAGAGCCTCAGGGCTTTGATCAGAGGCAGACTGCGTGAGAGCAGGGGGCTCGCACAGAAACGAAACCCAGCAGAGGGAAGCTGACTGTTAACGCGGGGTCGGGGTGCCCTTAGCATCCTCACCGCCTCAGAGCAGCCGAGCTGGCTGCCGAACGCGCAGGACGGCAGCAACACGGAACTCCTGTCCCGCTGCTCCAGCCTTCTAGGTCCCCACTTCTCGTGACCTTCTACATCCCGTGATCCAGGCCCTGTGCCCTTAACATCTCACGTGACGGCTCTCTGGCAACTCACACTGTTCTCTTCTGCTCTGCTGTGACCTTATCATGTAAGACCAGTTCCCTGCCCTCAAGGGACCCCTTGAACTTGGCCCTGTGGGGATGGTGGTGGGTCTTCCCGGTTGAGCGGTTCTAACCCAAAGGGAGGAGGTAGACCAGAAGTCGCAGAGATGCCCTCCAAAATTCCCCGCCAGAGCCAAGGTCAAGGTCAAAGGATGGATGTGGGATCTATTTTGGTTGCCCAGTGATCTCTCATCTTTTTACCTGGTCAGGAAAAAATCCATCAGCCATCACTCTTAGGGCTGAGGTCTCGTGGAAGAAGTACACAGGAGGGAGGTGACCAGGAAACCCCCCGGGTCCCTCCTCACATCAGGGCTGGGCTCTGACATGGACGTGAAGAGGTGGATGGAACGCTATAGACCCAGAGCAGAAACCAACCCCTTGGAGCAATGCGTGGGACCCTCTTGGTCCCCCCACCCCCGCCCTGGCATGAGTGGGGTCTTACCATTGACAGTCAGGGTCACCTCTCGCTCCCCAGCCCCCACCCGGGGCACCACGGCTCGGCACACATATTTCCCCGCGTCCTCCTGGCGAACGGCTTTGAGGGTCAGGGTCTTCTCATTGCTCAGGACCTGGGAGGTGTGGAGAGGGTCAGACACTAAGAGTAGGGGCTGGGCTCTGTCTCTGAATCAGAAGGGCTGAGATGCAGCTGGGGGCGGCGGTGGGGCTAGGTCTGGGGCGTCTCAGTGAACAACCCTGGGGTAGGGGAGGGGGCAGAATGTCTTATTACACAGCGCGCCAGGCGGACCGTCCTATGGGGTGAGCCTCAGCACAGAGGACCCTGTAAGAGTGAAGATGCTGCAGCCCTAAGTCGTGGGTGCAGGGGGGAGGCTGGAGTGAGAGAGAAGGACTGTCCTGAAGCTGAGCTTCTGCGAGGGTCCTGGATCTGTCTGTCCTGAGCCATTTCAGTGTTCCTTTGGGATGAGGTTTGGGGTTTCCCTGGTGGCTCAGACAGTAAAGAATCTTCCTGCAATACGGGAAACCTGGGTTCGATCCTTGAGTCGGGATGATCCCCTGGAGGAGAAAATGGCCACCCACTCCAGTATTCTTGCCTGGAAAATCCCATGGGCAGAGGAGGCTGGTGGACTACAGTCCATGGGATCACAAAGAGTTGGACATGACTGAGAGACTAACACTAACTTTTGGAGGGATGAGAAGGAAATGGGCTTTGGCATTCGATGTCTGAGTTGAAATCCGGCTTCAGAGGTGCCTCCTTATGTGGCTTTGGGCTCTAGTTCTCCTCTGAGGCCCTTTCCTTACCCCTATAATGGGGAGACACTCGGAGGACAGTGTAGTGTCCAGCAGACAGCAGGGGACACAGAGGTCACTTTCCCCCCTGCTTCCCTGCCTGAAGCTCTCACTGGTCCTCCTGGGAGGAGGAGGTCTGAAACTCTTGGTACTTTAGTTGCTCAGTCGTGTCTGGCTCTTGCGACTCCATGGACTGTAACCCACCAGGCTGCCCTGTCCATGGGGTTTTCCAGGCAAGAATACTGGAGTGGGTTGCCATTTCCTCCTCTAAAGAACACACACACTTTAAAAGAGGAAAAAGCAGGGCGAAAGCCAGGCTTAACCACAAAGCTGAAGGTAATGACTATTAGGGGAAAGCTGAAAAACCTTTCTTTTCACTCCCAGCGTCTTGGTGACCACCTGCTTTTCTCATAAGGTTCACGACAGGGTGAAACTGCACTGGCTGAACGTGTTTATGGCTAAGTGGGGTAGGTGTGGGTACCTGGGGCTCCCTCTCCTCTTTCTGGGGACCCTCTTCCTGCAGTTTACATGGGAGGCTCTCATCTCTAGCGTGTGAGTGAGAGGGGCCCCGGGAAGCAGTTTCCCCCTGGGCCTGAGGTCCCCCCACCCCGGCCAGTCTCTCTGTGGTCCCAGCTGTGGACTCACCACGCCTGAGCCCCGCTTCATCCACACGATGGTCAGGGATGGGTTGCCTGTCCAGGCGCAGCTGAAGACGGCGTCCGAGCCCAGGTCTACGAGCAGGGACTGGGGCTCTGTGGTCATCCTGGGCCCAACTGCCATGGGAGGAGGGAGGAGCCGGGGCTGTGGTGGGTGGGCTGAAGGACCCTCCTGTCTGCCCCTCCTCTCCCCCTATGCTTGCCCCGTCCATCCACGCCGGCCCATTCCCTTACAGGTCAGGCCTCTACCTGTCTGGGCCTGGCCTGGGAGCTAAGCAGTAGGACCCCCCTCCCCCAGCTCAGCCTCCCTGGGGCCAACCATGGAAGTAGGCAGCTCCCAGGCCCAGAAAATGCTGCTCTGGCCCCATTTCTGCCTGGATTTGCCACCCCCAGCGCTCTCCCATTCCCTTCCCTTTGTCCTGATCCCAGGAAGCCCCACGCTGGCCCCAGAGGGTGGAGGGAGGGGCCTGCCTCCCACCCCAGAATCTCTGTCTGCCTTCAAGTCAACTGCCCACCTCCTTCAGGCCTCAGCAGGTGACCTGGAGCCAAGTTCCCTGTGCACCTAGCCCAGCTCCTAGGCCACTGCAGGGCTGGGAGATAAGGAGTGGGGGACACCAGGCCTCCTCTGTGGTTTCCCCCCAGCCCCACCCATTATCCTCTATTCCAGCCCTGCCCCACCTCCTTTTCAACACTGAAGGGGAGACCTTCAGGTCCTTCCCCCCCCACCCCCCACATCCTGTTAGTGGAGACTCCTCCCCCCTGCTCCTCCCCTACCCTAACTGGAAGCCCCTGCAGACAGAGCCTGGGTTCCCAGAGCAGGTGCAGCAGTGGGATTTCAGGGGCAGTGACAGGAGGGTGTGCAGAGAGCTGCCTTCAGGGAGCAGGTGTGAAACCAGGGTCANTTCACTCCCAGCGTCTTGGTGACCACCTGCTTTTCTCATAAGGTTCACGACAGGGTGAAACTGCACTGGCTGAACGTGTTTAGGGCTAAGTGGGGTAGGTGTGGGTACCTGGGGCTCCCTCTCCTCTTTCTGGGGACCCTCTTCCTGCAGTTTACATGGGAGGCTCTCATCTCTAGCGTGTGAGTGAGAGGGGCCCCGGGAAGCAGTTTCCCCCTGGGCCTGAGGTCCCCCCACCCCGGCCAGTCTCTCTGTGGTCCCAGCTGTGGACTCACCACGCCTGAGCCCCGCTTCATCCACACGATGGTCAGGGATGGGTTGCCTGTCCAGGCGCAGCTGAAGACGGCGTCCGAGCCCAGGTCTACGAGCAGGGACTGGGGCTCTGTGGTCATCCTGGGCCCAACTGCCATGGGAGGAGGGAGGAGCCGGGGCTGTGGTGGGTGGGCTGAAGGACCCTCCTGTCTGCCCCTCCTCTCCCCCTATGCTTGCCCCGTCCATCCACGCCGGCCCATTCCCTTACAGGTCAGGCCTCTACCTGTCTGGGCCTGGCCTGGGAGCTAAGCAGTAGGACCCCCCTCCCCCAGCTCAGCCTCCCTGGGGCCAACCGTGGAAGTAGGCAGCTCCCAGGCCCAGAAAATGCTGCTCTGGCCCCATTTCTGCCTGGNTTTAATATTCTGTCTAGGTTGGTGATAACTTTCCTTCCAAGGAGTAAGCATCTTTTAATTTCATGGCTGCAGTCACCATCTGCATTTTGCCCAACTCAAAAAAAAAAATCAAAACTGAAAATTACAAAAATTGTAAATGACACAGAATTATAGATGGTACAAAAAAACACTTTGCCCTGCGTCAAAGATTGGTGACTGAATATATTTGTTTCATTAATATATTTAAAGTTAAAATACTATTCAAATTACATGTACCTTTTTATGAATTTCTATTTTAACCATCTTTTTGATTAATAGTCCAACTCCATTCCAACAGCAACAGATAAAAGCTCTTGTCCTGGCCCTTTTGATAGCCAGGTAGTGAGTGGTTGAAAATATGATGATAAAAACTAGCCTTCAGGAAGGCAGACTTCAAAAGACCCAAAAGAAATTAGAGCCAAGACATTGGAGTGAGAGACTCTGAAAGAGGGTTGAGCAGCACCTTCCAGTCCACATAGTCTGTAATTCTGTCTACACAATCACAGATCGTGATTCCAAGGGAGAAATGATAGGAGTTCCTACATAGTTCTATCATGACCTCCGATTTTAACAGGTTAGGATAAAACATAGACAGATTGAGCCCTAAATATAAATATTCATGTGTTAGGATGCTCCTTAAAATTATTTTTAATAATAAAAATTTGAAAATGATAAAAAACAAAAATAATAAAAAATTGAACATTCAATAAGAGGAGAATGGTTAAATAAATTATAGGCTATAATTTACAGAAGCTGGTATCATCCACAGCCAACAAAACATGCTTTAGAAGAACATTTGGTGATAAGAGAATTGTTTGTGACATAATACAGACTAGCAGTATACAGATTTGCATACAAAATACAACCTAGAGAGCTGGCACACTGTACTTCCTCTCAAAACAAAGCAGTTCTCAGTCTTGTGATAATGCTGTCCTTCAGAGTAACTATCAAAACTGAACCAGAGGTATGAATTGGGAGGCTGGGATGCACATATATTACACTATTGAAACCATGAATAATTAACTCCTGAGAACCTACTGCATAGCTCAGAACCCTACTTAGTGCTCTGTGGTGACCTAAATGCGAAGGAAATCCAAAAAAGAGGGGATATATGTAGACATACAGCTGACTGATTTGCCGTACAGTAGAAGCTAACACGACACTGTAAAGCAACTGTACACCAATAAAGATGAATTTTTTAAAAATGAACTAGGATGATTCTAAGGGGTACGAATTGTACATATTCAAGTATAAAATCACAAGTCAGAATTTTAGCTTCAGTTCCTAATCTGGAAATTGGGGATGATCATATTTATAGAAAACTATGTATCACTGAGCTTGGACCCCTGCTCGGCCACAGACCAGCCCATACATAAGGCTCTTGCAACCATCACCATCTCAACTGCCATCATCATAACAGAGTGGAGGCCAAAAAAATAAGCAATTCAATGGAGTGATTACCTGGAACAACTCATTGAAGACAATCATTTTTCCACCTGCTTGATTTCCCAGATAGTTATTTTAAATCAATGGTTATAAAGGTAAGGGACCTCACCCCCAACTCAAGGGAGTGTATTATATCTATCTTGAGTGCAGAGGAGTCTTCCCTGATTAAAGTTGATGGTCTCATGACTGACCATCAGTTAGCTTGATGCTAAACAAGGAATCTGAGCCTGTTGGTGAAAAAGTACACAAATTTTTTTTTTAGGTCATCTAGCATTGGCCTGGTGTGCTGCGATTCATGGAGTCGCAAAGAGTCGGACACAACTGAGTGACTGAACTGAGGCATTGTTTAGCCTAATAAGATGAAATTTGCAAAAGATAACTGAATAATGAGAAAGAGCTAATGTAATTTATCCCCCACTATAATTTACTCCACATCCTTAAGAAGGCAGGCAGTGGACACACTGACTTTTCACTCCATCTTTCTCCCGATATATACTAGGGGCCATTAAACTAGATAAGAAGATGAATTACTAGAGATGATTATGCATGCCTTCAGCAGTCCATGAAATGTACCCGAGAACAATAAAGATATCTGATGACCTGTCAGGGAGATGCTTATGCAAATAAGAACATCATGATTATACGTCTGCTTGTTCATCTAAAGGCCATCATGATATATAGACAGAAAAACTTCACTTGCTCCATAGCATCACAAATAAGAAGCTGGTTTCAGATTAGGATATGCCAGAAAGGAAAATTCATAGCCAGATTCCGAGTTCAGCTGTAAAAGAGAACAATAATGGACATGGATCAGCATCCAAGCTTATTTCCTTTGAAAACAATAATTACATTAGATGACAGTTCTTACTGCTCTCCTGAAATTATAGTATTCGGCACTAAAAATTATTTGTAATCCTCAGAGGTAAAATACGTTGCAAATACATATCATCAGCATCTTTCTGCTCCTAAATAATAAACAATATTTCTGACCAGAGTTCAACAACCGTCAAGGTATCCATGAGAATTAAGACAAAGAGAAAATGAGGCAACTGATGGAACTCAGCTAGGTTATTCTGAAGCCCAGCCTCTTCTTCACATGGCAATACAGTAACAGTGTTAAGAGCAGGGCCTTGATTTCAGAGGGAATACCATCCACTACTTAATATACACATGGCCATAACCACAGTCATAATCTCCCTGAGTCTTTGCAGTCTTACCATCTGCAAAGTAAGCATGATAATAGTACCTATCTCAGGAAGTTATTGTGAGAATTTAAATGAGATAACTTGTGAAGTTCTTAACACAGAGGCTGTCAGGTAATTAAAGGTTTACAAAACAGAAACAGAGTCACAGATGTAGAAAACAAATTTATGGTTACCATGGGGATAAGGGACAGGGAGGAATAAATTAGGAGACTGGGATTAACATATACACATTATTATATATAAAACAGATACCTAATATGGACCAACTGTATAGCACAGGGAATACTAGTCAATATTCTGTAATGACCTATATGGGAAAAGAATCTAAAATAGAGTGGGGATATATACATGGGCTTCTCTGATAGCTCAGTTGGTAAAGAATACGCCTGCAATGCAGGAGATCCTGGTTCGATTCCTGGATCAGGAAGATCCGCTGAAGAAGAGACAGGCTACCCATTCAAGTATTCTTGGGCTTCCCTGGTGGCTCAGCTGGTAAAGAATCTGTCTGCAATGCGGGAGACCTGGGTTTGATCCGTGGGTTTGGGAAGATCCCTTGGAGAAGGGAAAAGCTACCCACTCCAGTATTCTGGCCTGGAGAATTCCATGAACTGTATAGTCCATTGGGTCACAAAGAGTTGGACACGACTGAGTGACTTTCACATATATATGTATATAATTGATCCTCTCACCTAAAACTGACACACACTATAAATCCACTATACTCCAATAAAAATTTTAAAATAAACAGCAGTTATTATTAGAGGAGATGTCAACTGTCTGATATCTCCACTTGGATCTCAAACTTATCATGTCTAAAAATTAACCCTTCACTCTCAAATTGTGTTTTCCCCAAACATCTCCGTTTCAGTAAGTTGCAACTCCATTCTCTATGTTGCTCAGGTCAGAGTACTTGGAGCTGTCCTTGAAGCCACTTTTCTTCCCTCTGATTCCATAGACCTGATCAGCACATCCTGGCAGCTCTATCTTCAGTATGTATTTATAAACCAACCACTTCTCACAACCTCCAGCTACTGCCTAGTCCAAGGCTTCCCTGACCTGGATCACAGATCTAGCCTCCTAAGTAACCTCCAGCTTCCTCCCACTTCCTTCTTACAATCTGTTCTCTACGAAGCAGTCAGAGAAATCAGGTTATTTCATTCTTCTGCTCAAAACTCCCCATTGTTTCTCTTTTCTTTCAGCGTAAAAGCCCAAATCCTTAGCAGAGCCTCGAAGTCCCTCTGTGATACGGCCCTCCCTACCTCTCTGCCCCCACCTTCCATTGCTCTTTCCTCTCTAACCACACTGGCTTTCCTGCTGTTCCTAAGAAAGGATAAGCTCCTTTCCAAATTCAGAGCTTTCGAACTTGTTCTTCCCCTGCCCAGGATGTACCTGCCCCCAGACCTTCCTGTATCCCACTCTAGCACTTCATGCAAATGTCATAGAGGGCTTCCCTAACCCTTTATCTGAAGTAGCAGCCCTCATTAGAATCTCCTCTTTTCTGCTCTTCTGTTTCTTCAAAACACTCATTACCACATGCCATCTTACTATTTATTAGGTTTATTTTTCTACCAATACTTCCATGATAAAGTCCCTCAAGGAAGAAGAAAGTCTGTGAAAGTGTTCTAGGTATGAGGCAATGAGGCTCTAATTGGGAGGATGGCAGGGAGAATGGAAAAGAAGAGATATTTGGAAGAGGCCTTATCTGAGAAAAGTCTGTAAGACTCCACTGTTGATTATATGAATCAGAGAAACTAGCCAACATGATTCCGAGCTTATTATTCTCAGAACGGTAATAACCTTAGAGATATAAAGGCGTTGTAATAACAGGGTATTCTCTCTGAGATGCTGGAAATGCTCATTTTGCTAAGTTATGTTTACAAAGATGTCTAAGCAAAAACTCATCAAGCTACACCGTAAAGTCTGTGCATTTCACTTTATGTAAGTACTCAGGAAAAGTATACAGAGAAAACGATATATTAAAAAGTCTGAAAGTTAATTAGTAAAAATATTCTTCTAAGTTTAATTAAATAAATAAAGTCCCTCAAGAGCAGTTTAGTTTGTTTCATTCATCTCAACTCATGAAGCACAGGGTACATTTGATTTGATGACTAAAAGGAAAGATACATAATGAATGCCTCACCATAAAAAATAGATCTGTGCAATGACATTTTATAAGTTCATCCTCAGTAAGGTTCTATAGAGAGACAATCAATTAAATGACTTGTTTCATTAATAAGAAAACTGAGGCCTAAACCAGGGCTTGCTTAAGCAAATTTTTCTGTGTTGAACATCATGCACTTATCCCTAAAGTCCATGCTCTCTACCAAGTTTGGAACATGCTATAGTCTCAACTCCACGAACAGTTGAAAATGTGTATCAGTTCAGTTCTGGTTCAAACCAACTGACTAACAATTTTAAGAGAAAGGGGTGGGAGGAGGGTTCAGGATGGGGAATACATGTACAGCCATGGTGGATTCATGTCAATGTATGCCAAAACCACTACAACATTGTAAAGTAATTAGCCTCCAATTAAAATAAATAATTTATACTTTTTTTTAAAAAAAGGGAAAGGACTTTATATAACGTTAAATTTATCTAAAATCTTTTACTTTGGTTTTAGAATAAATAAAACTATTGTTCGTGAATGAACAGCTAACAGTTGAGAGTCCAAGTCCCTAGTAAGGTTAAGTACTTCACAAGGATTAGTACAGGAAATCCTTACAACCACCATCTGAGGAGTACTATGATCCCCATTTTACAGTTGAAGAAACGAGGGTCAGTGGAGGTTGTGTGCGTGCATGCTCAGTCGTGTCTGACTCTTTGCAATGTTAGAGAACTTTAAAAGCTGTGGTACATATACAAAATGGAGTATTACTCAGCCATTAAAAAGAATGCATTTGAATCAGTTCTAATGAGGTGGATGAAACTGGAGCCTATTATACAAAGTGAAGTAAGCCAGAAAGAAAAACACCAATATAGTATACTAAGGCACATATATGAAATTTAGAAAGATGGTAATGATAACCCTGTATGCAAGACAGCAAAAGAGACACGGGTGTATAGAACAGTCTTTTGGACTCTGTGGGAGAGAGAGAGAGGGTGGAATGATTTGGGAGAATGGCACTGAAACACGTATAATATCATATAAGAAATGAATCACCAGTTCAGGTTTGATGCAGGATACAGGATGCTTGGGGCTGGTGCACTGGGATGACCCAGAGGGATGGTATGGGGAGGGAGGTGGGAGGAGAATTCAGGATGGGGAACACGTGTACACCCATGGTGGATTCATGTTGATGTATGGCAAAACCAATACAATATTGTAAAGTAATTAGCCTCCAATTAAAATAAATAAATTTATATTTAAAAATAAAAATAAAAGCTTGCACAGCTAGCAAGGGACGGGTCAGTACCTGAACTTGAACAGTCAACCTACAGAGCCAATGTTCTGTTGAATCAAGAAAGCTGCAGAGGTAACATGTATGATGATAGTTTTAAAAGGATTTATCTGCTCTGTAGATTCATTTTATTTTCTCCACTTTTCTGAAAATGGGACAGATACATATTATAAATACCATTTTGAAATGTTTTATTACAAACTCAAACATCTTACACTCATTTGCAACATATATACATATTTCTCCTTTTAATTCACAATTCAAAATTGAAAAAAATAAAAAAATATCCTTAGAGAAGTGATAAGTTTAGTCCTCAACAGATCTCAAGGCATCAAATATTTTCATGAAAACTATAAGGACACTAAATGTTTGTGCTCTCTTTTTCAGACATCCATTGATGTCAATAACTGTAATGATCTGAAATAAGCAAAGTAGTTATGGTATGCCTCAAGCGTTTCTCATGGAAGTGCCTAAGAACAATACTGAAGAGAAGAAATGCCAAAGCAGGAGACATGCTGGTAAATGGGTCACAAAGTTGTCATGGGTCAAGAGGAGGCATTCTTTATGGCTCTTCTGGAACTTAGAATTCTAGAGATTACTGAAAATGCAGAAAAATGTAACTTCAGAGAAAATGGGATATCTCAGAGTCTAGGTGACATATAACACTTTCCAAAGAGTGTTGAGTAAGGCAACTACGTTATTTCAACTGCAACGACAAATTATATGCTTCAAGAAGCACTTACAGGACTTGCCCAGTGGTTCAATGGTAAAGAATCCACCTGCTAGTGCAGGGACATGGGTTTGATCCCTGGTCCAGGAAGATCCCACACGCCACAGAGCAACTCAGCCCGTAAGCCTCAGGTACTGAGACCTTGCACCCAGAGCACGTGCTGCACAACAAGAGAAGCCACCATGATGGAAAGCCTGGACACAAGCCAGAGAAAGTCCACGCAGCAGTGAGGACCCAGAGCAGCCAACAGAAACAAATAATTTTTTTTTAAGAAGCACTTACATTATTTAAAATTCCTAAAAGGGGAAAAAATGATGTATTGGCAATACATCATTTAAGATAAGGGTTTTTTGTATAACCTTTTATCTTAAATATTATTTAAATACACCATAGCCCAAATGTGATCCTATGAAACTTGGTGCATTGTAGAGGAAGAGTGAGTTGGAGGAGGGAAAGAAATCCATGGGAAGGAATATTCTGGAACAAAAAAGTCAGTAAAGATTCCAGACATCCTCTTAAATTTGGCTCTAGAGTCCATAGCAGGAGCCAAGAAGAAAAAATGGGAGAAAAGAAAACAAAGCCCACCATTTAGTTCTTTTAATAAAACTGTTCTCCACTGTGCTCCTCCTGGCTGGGAGAAAGGGCTGATCATGTTAAGTATTAGGGTTCCACATGTTTCCATTTCTTTAAGATAAAATCCAGAAGATACAAGAGTGTAGCATTTTTTTATAAGCTTAAACATTCAAGAGAGAGACGTACAGGGGGAGGAATGATCTCACAGCCTCTTTTATCTGAGTTCATGAAGGAGGAAGTCACACACCAGCCATTCTGTCTGCCCACCTGTGTCTGCGATTCTTCAGTAGCAGGAAGAAGTTGTACTTAAGTTTTGAACCTGAGGCTGAATAATACATCAGATTCAAAGGAAAAACTTGCCATTTTCAGAATTTTATGTATAATTCTGAATTAGAGTGTTTTCTGGTATGGTCTTGAAACTTAAAGCTTAGAGATTTGGGGTTTGGTTAGGTTTGATAGAAATACCATGTACTTGATGAAAATAGCNCACACGCCCCATTCCCAAGGCCAGGATCCAAATTTCCGATAGCTTTACAGTTCGTTATTGGCTCTGAGTCACTGGCCGAGGGCCCGGTTTCTAACTCTCAGGCTCGTTATCAGTCTGGAAAGCCCAGGGTTATTTCCACCATGTCTTCAACTCTCATGGAATGGAAGGTGGTCTCATACAAAGTGCCAGGGCACCATAGTAAATCCATCTCTGATGGAGAGTACTGAAACGAGTACTCTAAAGGCACAGGCCTTGAAGCTGCCTGGGAGCTTCCAGAGTGGACGGGAACACGGGGAACAACAGCAAATGTAATGCGGCTTTTAGATTTCCCAGGAGAAAAGGAGCCAACAAAAATTCCTTTTCACTTCCTATATGGGGGTGAGGGAGGGGTATACACGGGGCACATGGCCTTTATTATGACATGATCAGAACTGAAACCGCCAGGTACACACTCCAGGAGTCCCACCAGTCCTTCCCAGGTACAGCGCATGGTTTGTGATGCCACCAGAAAAAAGGACGAGGGGGGAGTCCTGTAATTAGTTTCTTCTAGAAGTTTCCCTATAAAATCAACTCTTTGTTGAAATAAAAGTATAAATATTTAAATAAAAATGATCCTAATTTGCATATAGATGTTTATTTCAAAAACATGAACGTTTAGATATAAACCGAGGACATTTCAACTAAATCTTGATGTCTACTTCCCGTTTAAAGAAGCCTCTTACGGAAGCTGTTTTTAGGAGCTGTAACCACAGGCCAGCCATTTGCAGCTTCAGCATCAAAACTACAGATCTCTGAGAGTCCCTGATCAAACACTCCCTTGCTCTGACGTTACTTCTCAAATTCAGTAAGGCTCATCTTTTCCCCAAACCCCTGTGTTTCCATTTTCCTAACTAGGTCATCAGTTGGGAAAAATGAGACAATCCCAAGCTACTCTTCTTTCTAAACATAAGGATTTATTTTCCTGGATGAACACATTTGTGTTGCAAGAAGGGGCCCGTCCACTCTTTCCCTCTCTAACTGCTGTTCTTCCTGGCTCCGTCTCTTCCTCCCCTCTGTTGGTGAAATCTTGGACATGTACTGAAAGCTTTTGGACCGCACGTCCTGTTCACACCTACCACAGCCCTCATCTTTACAAGGCCTTTTGTGAACACATGACATTTTTAAGATCCATCCTTGAGTTCTGGTCTTCATCCTTAGGGCCTGTATCTGCCTGCCATTCCATGTTCCCAGAGCTCCTCCCTAGGCCAGCCAGCTCAGCCCACACACAGGGCTGGGACAGCCTCAATCCCTGGGCCAAATGTCTCCCTTGTGCTCACCGACCAGGGAGACCCGGCCACACAAAGGAACTTCCTTCCTTTCCTTCTCAAACTATGGCCCTTGGAAATAACCTTGGAAACCTATGAGAACAGTCACATAATGCTTCTCTATAGCTGTTTTCTTTGGAGTGAATCTAAAGTACTAAGGTTCAAAGACAAGGTATGTGAAGTCTCAAGAAACAGGTCTTCTTAGGGTCTTATTAACTAGACCTTACCTGAAATCTACTCCTTCTTATATAAGAGGAGGAGCGCCCCTCAGGATAAAAGCTGAATATAGGGATTTATCCCTGCGAAGGTCATCCTCAATTAAGCAAACACGGGTTCAAGGGAACTAAGTTCAAGATACCACCTTCATCACCTTTGTAAAGAAATTAAGGGACCAGGGCCTTGCTGCCCAGGGATTAGAAGACAAATTCACGACACTAGTGGGCTCTGCACTTGGGAGAAATACTGAATGGAGAAGGCATTAGTGATAAAGTGATACAGATAAAGATTCAGGGCTTCTACAGCAGAATTTTCAGATAAGAATTTCCTATCTGACTTTTAATTAAAATTGGCTCTAGTTCTCTTGCCACGCAGGGCTACAAGTGGAACAGAAATGTACAGAAAAAAAAGCACAGAACTGGAGAGAATCTCCCTACCAGACTGTAACTTGTTCTCCTGTTGATACTTTTCTTTAGGAGAGAAACACATTTTTAGGCAAGTGAAGACACTCTCTTAAGCGTTAAAGTTGGTGATGTACATAAATGATGTTTTAGGAAACCTCAGAATAATAGTTCTGGAACAGCTTAGTTAAGTAATTCCAACTTCAGTTCCCTGGGGTGATTCCTATCATTCCCTCCACCAGTTCTATCCTGCCAGTCTTGCAAGATTCTTGAGAGGAAACAGTGTCTCTGCTGAGGGGTACAGTACTTTAAATTAGTCTTCCCAGGAAAGCTGAAATCTGGCTCCCAGAGTTGTTTTTCCTAAAGCCTTTTGTCAAATCCTCTGTGCTAACCCTCCTATACAGGGCTGCAGTCTCCCCAGCTTGCTCCCAGTTGCCTGCATTCCCTTTACTTGAAGAGGGGGAGCCCCCAATACATTAGGGGCCCCCCAAATCTGTCATCTAATAAGACCCAAGGTTCATCTCCCTGCCTCAGTTCTCAAGTGCAGAATCCCCATAAACTCTAACAAGAGAGGTCAAGTCACTAAGAAAGATCTGGTCAGGAAAACAGTCTATTAACCACGGACATACACACATATAGATCCCTCCTCAAACTCTTAAGTTGGAAAGATTTCCTGGAATCACGTCCGGTACAAAACCAAGGAAATGCTCAAAAGAGATAATTTTCTGAAGCTATAATTAAGACATCAAAACAGTCAGATGGCTTGGAGAGAGCTTACCAACTATTAAGATGTACTTCTCAACCTTTGTTTAGCAACTTGCCCTGGTAGGCTGCCTGCCATGGAAACGTTGTTCAGCCCTCAGACCTGGCCAACTCTTTCCAACCCCATGGACTGTAGCACACCAGGCTTCCCTGTCCTTCACTATCTCCTGGAGTTTGCTCAAACTCATGTCCATAGAAACAGATAATGCCACCCAAGAAACACCTTTCTCCAAAAGCACCTGTGAGTGTCTGACTTCAATTTGAAAACCACTGCCAGAGAGCAGTTTGAACTCACAGTTCTTTGCTGTTTTCTGCGAAGCCTGCATTTGAGTTCTCTTACCAGCCTCTTACCTTCCTGGGCTGAGCTTGTTGGTACTTAAAGACAAACACTTTTCTGTAACTAGCCCTACCTGGGCATACGTTTGACCTTCCAGATGGACCTCACCTGTTTCATACACTCTCAGGTATTCTCCATCATGCAAAAAGCTTTCCAATCTAACATTGACATTACACTTTACAGTCGACCTGATGTTTTTCCAGACATATTCCCACTAGATCCTTAAAACCTCCTTGTGGGACAGGCATGCGTAATCACTATTTTACAAGTCACGTGACAGAGTAGAGTTTTGTGTGTGGGCTTACACCTATCTGTCTCAGACAAAACCGCTTCCGAGTTCAAACTTTTCGCAGGCTGCTGGCCAGTCTCTGGGGGAAGGCAATTGGATGTATTCATATCCTTGTAAAGTGTCAATAAAAACCCGAAGTGTTCAGCCCTTTCACTTGATGTGAATAAAGAACATCCTTTCGACATGATGCCGGGCTAAAGACCCAAGCTCTGTCTTGCCCAGCTAGGAGGTGGAGCTGGCTGTTCCGCCTCTTCTCCAGGCCTCTGTGGCGGAGAGATGGGGCGCACGGGTCTACACCGCACCGGGCGGATCTCCTCCGATGGCCCGCAGCCCGAGTCTGTGTCACCCCCGCCCCGGCGGTGACATCAACGTAGGTTACATGAGCCAGCCCCGGCGGGAGGTCAGACAAGCCCCCCTGGAAAAAACCGTGGTTCGCCTGCAAATCGGGCAGACAGACGGGCGCGGGCTCAGCGGCCGCTGCCAGGCCCTAGCCGGTTGCCAGGGAGGCGCCGGCCTCTCAGCACCCGGGGAGGACCCCGGGCGCACCGCGATAGGGCGCTGCTCTGCCTGGGCTGCCCCTGCCCCGCGATCGCCGGGCCGACGACGCGTGCGCCGCACCCGGCCTCCTCCCCCGCCCGCGGGACAAAACCGCGCGTGCGCGTAATTAACGCGGCTCAAGGGCACCGGGGATTAGCCTGGGTTTTGCACGCAGACTGTTGAGTTGGAAGAGGCCCTTGAGATTAACCTGTAGTCTAGACTACCGGGGCAGTGGTTGCGGGTGCTTGTTGAAATTGCAGATTCCTGGGCTCCATCCCCAGAGGCCTGGGTAAAACCCGAAAATCTGCATTCTTAAATCACCCCCAGATGATTCAGCACGGGTGGTCCTCATTGGCTGGACCCTCCCTCCTATTTCAAGCAATGTAGGAATTGGAGCACAGACGGGGAGAAGTGATCAGCCCAAGGTCGTACAGAATTAAGTGGCAAGCCCGGTGGAGGACCCACATTTGTGGGCCGGCAGTCAAGTGCTTCCCCTCTGCCATGCCCTGCGTCTCTCCTGCCTCTTTTTCCGGGCCGGTTTAATCGGGACCAGGCAGGTGGGCTGGCAGGCAGTTCATCCGAATTGGTCGGGCTAGCTGAAGAATGGCAGCCCCTTTCTCAGAACTCAAAAGAACCCCATCCATCAGCTCCTCATCAAGGCTCCACTGCCTGCTCTGGGGCCCCTGGTGCTGCCTCTATCCACCTGGGATCGGGGTACCCTGGAGAACGCCGAGCCTACACCCCCACCCAGGGAGCAATGGCCAGTTTGGGGGGTATACACACCCCCTTCCCATACACACTCCTGTGTGGATGTAATCATGGAGGACTGTCTGTGTGTAGGCATCACACACTTCATGCAAAAATGTAAATCGTTCGTGTGTCAACATGCGTGTGTGTGTGTGTGTGTGTGTGGAGTTTGAGGGGGGTGGACTTGAGTTTGGTTTCTGGCTCGAGTTTAGGCACATCCAGTAACAGGCAGTGGCCCCAGTCCAGGACAGCTGGATCATACGTGCTGACAGCCACTTTCAATGGCCTGCACGGGGAACTGGACACTCCCATGCAAACCCTCACAAGCAACAGCTGGAGATGCACCAGGAATAAGCGGAGCTGAGGTTCCTGCACACACTCAAGCCCGGTGGGGTCAGCAAGGCTCCCCAGGACAAAGCCTGGAGACGAAGCTGGCCCATGTGGAGGAGAAAGGAGGGGGTCTGGGGCTGCGGCCCTACTTGCTCTCACCCCTGGGGGGACAGCAGCTAGCAGAGGGGTTCTGCCAGGTTTCTGAGAGAGCAAGTCCATCCCCTGCCATAGTCCTCTGCTCCTCCGAAATCTCTGCCCCTCCTTATCTGTCCTGTCCCAGCCTCACCATCTCAAAACCTCAAGGCTGCAACTCTTTCCGAGAAAGCCAGGAACACAGCTGTGAGTCCCTTCCCTCTGGGGGAGGTCCGGCTCTGCCTCCTGGCTCCAGATGTAAAGGCACAGCTGGGAGAGTGGCGGGAAGCCCACTTGGCAGCTTAGCAGGGTCTGGGAAGATGGGAAAGAAAGCTGGGCAGAGACCGGCAGACAGCAGGGCTATCACGATTATAAAAACCTGGGCCGGAGGTAGAGGGGGTGGAGGGCAAAAGCATTCCATCATTCCATCGACGGCTCACAGGCCTTGCCAAGCCCTCAGACACCACCCGTGCCCTGCCCATCTCAATTCTGGCTGCCTGGGCCCCTGGCAGGACTTTCTGTAAACTCCATTTTATGATTCCCACTTAATCTGAGAAGGAAACTTGGCTTTCTTTGTCTGTCTCCACCCTTGTCCTCAAACACACACCTTCCAACATGTGATTCTAAAAACAAGGCCGGTGAGGGAGAGGGAGGGAGGGGAATGAGGGTGCTGCCCCTCCTGCCTCTGGAGAGTAAACCAGGATGCAGGGCCAGGCTAGGTGTCCAGCAGACAGGGCTGTCTGGGCACCAGTCGCTTGCCTGCTATGCCAGGATGACAATGCATGACTTGGCACCACCCAAGCATCGTATTCAGTAAACAATGACTTTCCAAATAAAACTGGCCCTCCTGCCCACTACCGGGCGAGGGGGCCCACCACTGTGGCCCACTCCCCATCCGTGTCTTCTTCAATCCGAAAGGACAAAGAGTATCACAGCTGCTTCTGTTTTAGGAAAAATAGTTTAATAATTTGTAACCTACTTTAGGTCACTTCCACCATGGAGCCCCTGCGCCAGTGCTCTTCCCATGCCTGCTGGGAGGGAGCAGCCCCTCTGTGGGGGGTGGGGCACCACCCTCCTGGGAGGCCAGCTCTGGGCCTAGGCCGTAGCGGGTGCATCACTTCTGTGTCAAAAGTGAGCAGAACACTGTTATATGCCCCCTCTTCTCGATGCCATGGGGCCAGCCCACAGCACATTCCTACCCCTTAATTAAATAGCCCCTTAAATAATCTCCCGGCACTGGCAGAGAGGGGATGCCACAGAAGCAAGCCCCTGTGCCCAGGCGCAGCCCCTCCTGGCCCAGGGCCTCCACCCTGACTCCATCTGGCCTCCACCAGAGCAATCAGGCGCACGGCCTTGTCTCAGACCTGGTCCCCTCCCCACACAGGAGAAGGTGAGTCCAAGCTGGCCATGCTGGCACCTGGCACCCCCAGAGGCATGGACCAGGGCCGCTCAGCAGGGTGAGCCGATGGGAACAGCCCCTGCCCGAGTCAGAAGTAAGTGAGGTTCTTGACCGCTCCGATCTCCAGCATCCGCTTGATGGCCAGAGCCTCCTGGGAGACATTGTGGCCTGACCACTGTGGAGACAGCCAAGAAAGCAAACTGAGGAACTTCTAGGCAGCTCTCTGGGCCGCCCGTGACCCCACGCCCGGGAGCTCTGTTCCCCAGGCCGGCTCTCGCAAGGAAGACAGAATGTGGAGGATGCTGGCCTGGGAGTCCAGATGCCTCTCTCTGTGTGACCTCACAGGTGAGCCATCTCTGGGGCCCCAGCACCACCCTCACTCACTCTGTGTCCCCAGGCCAGTTGGCCCCACCCAGTTCTCCAGCAGGGACCACTCACCATCATGGACAGGGACCACTCACCATCATGGACTTGAGCGTGATATACTCATAATAGTGAATAGACTGCTTCTTCTGGTGGGCGTCTGGGTAGCCGAAGCCAGCGATATGCACCAGGTCGCAGAGGTGGAGGGCCAGGGTGATGGCCAACAGCCCTGTGGTGGGCTTCTGAGGGACAAGGGGTGGGCAAGGTATTAGAGGTAGCCAGAGTCTTTTAGCACCTCTAGGCCAGCAGTCTGCGACAGAACCTTCTAGTATCGTGGAAATGTTCTTCATCGGTGCTGTCCTATATGGCAGCGACGAGCCACGTGGGGTTCATGCAGCTAAGGAACTGAACTTTTTATTTGATTCAATTCTAATTAAATTTTAAATAGCCTCCTGTGGAGAATTCCCTGGTGGTCCAGTGGTTAGGGCTCCGACCGAGCTCTTGCTGCCAAGAGCTTGGGTTTGATTCCTGGTCGAGGAACTAGGATCCCACAGGCCATGGGACACAGCCGAAAAACTAACAAATAGCCACATGCGGCTCCTGACTACCACATGGCATGCTGAAGCTGTGCTTAGTCAATCAGTCGTGTCCAACTCTTTGCAACCCAGAGGACTGTGGTGCACTAGGCTCCTCTGTCGATAGGGATTCTCCAGGCAAGAATACTGGGGTGGGTTGCCATGCCCTCCCCCAGGGGATCTTCTCAACCCAGGGATCAAACCCAGGTGTCCCACCTTGCAGGCAGATTCTTTACCGTCTAAGCCACTAGGGAAGTCCAAGAACACTGGAGTGGGTAGCCTATCCCTTCTCCAGGGGATCTTCCCAACCCAGGAATCGAACCAGGGTCTCCTGCATTGCAGATGGATTCTTTACCAGCTGAGCTACCAGGGCAGCCCTACCATATGGCATAATACAGCTTAATACCTCTGAGGAGGGCTCAGACCTTTGGGGATGATTACAGAATGACGGTAATGACGACAATAATAATAATATCTATGACTTTCGGAGCACTTGCTATGTGCCAGACACTGTTATCTTACCCCTTATGTCATCTCATCTGTGTGTGCTCGCTCAGTTGTGTCCGACTCTTTGTGACCCCACGGACTGCAGCCTACCAGGCTCCTCTGTTCATGGGATTCTCCAGGCAAGAAGACTGGAGTTGGTTGCCATTTCCCTCTCCAGGGGATCTTCCCAACCCAGGGATCAAACCCGCATTTCCTGCCTTGGCAGAGGGATTCTTGACCACTGTACCACCTCTCATCCAGTCCTCACAAAAACACTTTGAAATCAATACTTTTATTAGCCCCACTGTATACAGCTGGGGAACTGAGGCTTAGAACTATTAAACAAGTCCCCCCGGTGTAGAAAGGTTCTGCTCTCCATCCTGGAGAAGCTTACCTCTCCCGGAAGCCCCGGGGCGCTCACACTCCCGGACTGTGTGCCCTTCACGAGGGTGGGCTCTGCCTTCCCTGAAGTGGGGTCAGCAGTACCTCCCTCAGCCCCCACCGTAGGGGCTGCTATGAAAATCTGTTTCTCCACCCCTAACTCCTCCACAGGGATGTGCCACCTGATAGCCTAACCTCACACATCCTCTTTCTTGGCTGGGACGACCTACCTTCCAGAGCACTTCAGTGCCCACTCCCAAGGATAAGCCACTCCCCGGATCTTGTCAGACCCTCCAAGGCCGGGTGTTCCTCAGGGCCCCTTTCTGAGCTCTCCTATCTATCACTTCCTGCCCCAGCCTTCCGTTTCAACCCTGTTGCTTTTACCTCCATTGTGTCATCTCAACCAGTTCAGACCTCTGCCAAACCACACATTCATCACCTTCTAGCAGCTTGGACTGGACATGGACTTTTTAAACTAGTCAAACTCTCCTCTCCCCGTGTATTCCTGTCGTTGTTAAACATATTACCATCCACCCAGTTGTGCTGGAAACCTGGAACTATCATACAGCCTTCAATTTCACCTTAAAATAAATGCTGCTGCTGCTAAGTCGCTTCAGTCGTGTCCGACTCTGTGCGACCCCATAGACAGCAGCCCACCAGGCTCGCCTGTCCCTGGGATTCTCCAGGCAAGAACACTGGAGTGGATTACCATTGCCTTCTCTGAAAATTAGTGCTATAGCAGGAGAATTCTAAGATGACCACCAATGACCCTTGCCCTTGAGTGTGTAACATATGAAAATGATGAGATATATTACTCTGTGTTAGATTGCTTCATATGGCACAGAGGACCGGAAGACAGACAATCCTAGTAGGCTTGACCTCCTCTCATGAGCTTTTACATCGTGGACTAGAGGTCAGCAGTGGAGGAAGTCGGACATGTGAAACACAAGAAGGATTTACTATGCATTTCTGGACTAAAGATAGAGGGGGCCGGAGAGCAAGGTATGTGGGCCACTCTTAACAGGCTGAGGGTGCCACCCCAGGCTGAAAGCCAGCCAGGAAATGGGGACTTCGGTCCTGCAACCACAAGGAACCAAATTCTTCCCACAACAAGAATGAACTTGGAAGCGGATTTCCCCCTCTGAGCCTCCAGACAAGAATGCAGTCAGACTGCCAACTTGATTTCAGCCTTGTATATTCTAACCAGAGAACCCAGCCATGCTGTATTGGACGTCTGACCTCCAGAACTATGAGTCAATACATGGGTGTTGTTTTAAGCCGTTAAACTGTGGTCATCTGTTAGGCAGTGACAGGAAACCAATACAGATGTCGGGACCATGCATTTCTTCTCCCTTCTGCTAGAAGCCAGGTT
This sequence comes from Raphicerus campestris, assembly GCA_006410735.1. Taxonomy (NCBI): domain Eukaryota; kingdom Metazoa; phylum Chordata; class Mammalia; order Artiodactyla; family Bovidae; genus Raphicerus; species Raphicerus campestris. Next base: position 1,558,184 of record SJYW01009559.1, on the reverse strand, counting down.
CTGGTCCTCAGCTCTGGCTTCTCCCTCTAGCCTTCACCCTCTACCGTCAGGGGCATAAAATTCCTCCTTGCTGTCCCCCATCCACCTTCATGTGCACTAGAACTCAGTGCCAGGGGCGCTGCTTGGTCTTGGCGAATGAAATACCTTTCCCCAAGTGTCTGCTCCCTGGACCCCATGACCCCTTAAGGCCCAACTCTGGTCTCACCTCTTTTGATGGTACCTCTCTGGACAGCCCCAAGCAGAGGTCTACCCCTCCTCCAAGACCCCACAGCACTTGGAACAACTCTCTGCTAGAGCATCTTGCCACTCCAGGTTGCAACCTGTGTCTTTATTCTGCTAGGCTGAGTTTCCTTAGTGCAAACAGCATACCTTAATCCCTGTGTATTTAAAATTGGGGCCTGGTGCTAGCCAGTCACGAAAGCAGGCATTCAACACAGGAAGTTGAATCATAATAGATATTCAGTAAAAAATAAAATCATAGGGAGCTCTCTGGTGGTCAATGGCCTAGTGGTCAGGAGTCCAGCTTTCACTGCCACACATGCATGCTAAGTCGATTCAGTTGTATCCAACTCTTCACAACCCCATGGACTGTAGCCCACAACGTTCCTCTGTCCACGGGATTCTCCAGGCAAGAATAACCCGAGTGAGTTGGCTTTTCCTTCTCCAGGGGATCTTCCCAGCCCAGGGATCGAACCCACATCTCTTATATCTCCTACACTGACAGATGGGTTCTTTACCACTCATGCCATGGATTCAATCCCTGCTCAGGAAACAGATCTTGCAAGCCGTGTGGCACAGCCAAACAAAAAAGAAAGAATAAAATCATTTATTCAAAATTTGGCTAATATTTACTGAGCATTCATAGTGTTCCAATCTTGATGATAAGCACGTTACATAATTATTTTTTTAAATCCCAGAATGGCTATTGGAAAGGTCAGTACTGATAATTTCCCCACCACTCAGATAAGAAAAAGCCTCTAAGTGGTTGACTGGCCCAAGGCCATACAGCAGGCAGCACCTTGAGTCCTTTCTCTGTCTGACAGTTACCTCTGTCTCCTACCCCACACAACCCAAGGGCTCAACGACAGGAGAAAGTACCTGCTTGAGATGCTACCCAGTATGACTCTAGTGGTCTCTAGTGGTCAACCAGAGACCACTAGAGAGCCAAAACCAAAACCACAACTTGCCGATGCACCCTGCCTCCCCAAACTGCCACAGCTAGCAAACCACGGTACACAGGATCAACTGCAATTCTTTTAACTCCTTTAGACCGATATGTTCCAAGATCAGATCACAGATAAAGCGATCAAATAGTAACCAAAGGATTTGGGCTGAGCTTCATAGGACTTCCCTGGTGGCTCAGATGGTAAAGTGTCTGTCTACAATGCAGGAGGCCTGGGTTCCATCCCTGGGTCAGGAAGATCTCCTGGGGAAGGAAATGGCAATCCACTCCAGTACTATTGCCTGGAAAATCCTGTGGACAGAGAAGCCTGGTAGGCTATAGTCCATGGGGTCACAAAGAGCGGACACGACTAAGCGACTTCACTTTTTCACTTTCCAAAAATAAGACTACTGACTGTCCGGAATTCCCTGGCTGACCAGTGGTTAGGACTCTACAGTTTCACTGCTGGGGGTATAGGTCCATGCTTGGTTGGGAACTAAAATCCCACAAGCCACATAGTCAAAAAAAAAAAAAGACTACTGCCTGTCCCAGTAAATCCCCAGTGTACAGATTCTGATCAGTGCCTGCCAAAACCATCCTCTGACTCTAGCTCCCAAGCCGCAAAAACACCCTCCCCTGACGCCCCACTTTGCGATGCCTCTGGGCATCTCAAGAATCTGTACTCTTGGGCTTCCCTGGTGGCTCAGTGATGAAGAATCTGCCTGCCAATGCAGGAGACACAAATTTAATTCCCGGTCCGGGAAGATCCCACATGCCTCGCCACAACTAAGCCTGTGTGCCACAATCACCAAGCCTGTCCTCAAGAGCCTGGGAACTGCAACTACTGAGCCCACGTGCCTCAGCTACTAAAGCCAAACACCCTAGAGCCTGTGCTCTGCAACGAGAGAAGCCACCGAATGAGAAGCCTGTGTCCCGCAACTAGACAGTAGCCCCCGGCTCACAATGAGAGAAAAGCCCGTGCCGCTACAAAGACCCAGCATAGCCAAAAATAAATAAAAGTGCATATTTAAAAAAAGAAAAAACTTGCCATTTGTTCTTTTAAAGAAAAAAAAAAGAGTACGAATTCTGCCTGGCTGTAAACATCAGTGTACCAGGCTCTCATTACAGACAGGTGTGTGCCTGGGGCCTATGTTATTCAGATGCATGCCGCCCTCTCCACTGGTATTCTCCCCTCGTCTGGGGTCCTCCGGACCTCCCCAAGCCTCTGGAAGTCCCACCTACTTCCCACCCAGGACCCCAGCCCTCTGGCTTCCCCATCCATCTGCAACCCCTCACCACCTGCTTAATCCTGTGTGGCTGCTGTATCGGCAGGCTCAGCAGTTTGTCAGCTGCGATCTCCATGTAGAAGGGGTTGAGAATCCGAATCTGTTTGGGGTTGACATCCCAGATGAGGGGAGGCTGTTTCCAGAAGCCCTTTCGCACCTAGGCCAGTGGGGACAGAAGGCGAGAGGGGAGTGGGTTGAAACCTGCTTCTCGAGTCCAGCCGCTGGGCTCCTCCGGCGAAAGGGGTCCATGTGGGGATGGCACGGAATCCTCACGAGTGCGGGGTGAGGGGTGGGAGTGGGGACCAGAAGGGAGGAGCAGGGAGAGAGGGAAGTGGGGCAGTCCCCGTGGGAGGCCAGGTGACATGGTGTGGAGAGTATGGGGTCTAAGCCTTGCTCACTCCCAATGACATCCACACAGGTAGAAGGGGCTAGGTCAACATCTGGCAGAAAATGGTCAGGTGGACAGTTCAACATTCAACCGATGGCAAAGAGAGAGAGTGGACTTTCTGGGATGTGTCCACCTAGAAGGACAGAGATCTCGACTTTTCTAACCTGCCCCCACCTGGAGATGGCCACAGATTGGTCCCTCTGCTCCCAGGCTTCTCACTGGGCCGCCCTGGGCTGCTGTTGCCTGACCGCTGGAGCAGAACACTGAGCTCACACCTCGCCCTCACTGGCTCCTGGGGATCTCGGGGCACACGTGATGGAGCAGGAGGGCCCGACTCGGGCAGCATTCCCCCAACACAGGCTGAGACCGCTCCCCTCCCAGTCTCCCCACGTACTCGCTTCTTATCACTCAGGATGCTCTCGATCCAGTGGAAGTCCATGGCCTTGAAAGCTACCAGGACGAGGAGTGTGTCGGGGTTGTCCTCCACTTTGGGGTTGAAGTGGGCGGATTCAGGGTAGAAGAGACGCATGGTGGTCTTGGAGCCCACGTCCTGCTCGTAGCCAGCCACTGGGGCACTATTCAACCTGGGAGGCGGGGAGGAGGATACCTGTCACCCTGAGCTCCGCTGGTCTCTTCCCAGACAGAAGAGGGAAGGGCGGCCATACGGACCTGATGACCACGTCGTACTTGTTGATGGCCTCTCCCAGCGAGCTGTTGCGCAGCCGATGCCCGTTCCCCACCACCACGCAGCGGCGGCACTTCAGGCTGCCACGGGAACAGGGCGATGAGACCCAGAAGGAGCCCCTGCTCCGGCTTCACCTTGCTCTCCTGCCCGCATCTGCCCCAGGCCCCATAAGCCCCTGCCTCCCATGGACTGTGCAAACGCCAAGTCGCTTCAGTTGTGCCCGACTCTTTGCAAGCCCGTGGACTGTAGCCTGCCAGGCTCCTCTGTCCATGGGATTCTCCAGGCAAGAACACTGGAGTGGCTGGCCATGCCCTCCTCCAGGGGATCTTCCTGACCCAGGGATGGAATCCGTGTCTCTTAAGTCTCCTGCATCGGCAAACAGGTTCTTTACCACTAGCACCACTTGGGAAGCCTCCTACATGGACCAGGCATCTCCAAAGAGTTCTGCTCCTGGTCATGCTGACTCTGTAGCCCTGGGCTTTCAAGGGAGAGGAAGCTGAGCAGGGCACACGAGAGAGAGGAGAAGGAGAGGAGGGAAGATGCCTGGGAAGGACTGCGAAGCAATCCCATTTCAGAGTCCCCGACTGACCCCCAGGCCAGCCTGTTACCACGGCAATACCCTCAGCAACCTCTGCCCACTCACTCTAGCAACCGATACCCAGGCTCGGTTGCCATAGGGACTGGTGTCCCCACCTCCCTGGAGACAGGCAGGCTCACTGGGAGGTGCTGGACCATGACTGTTTCTCACTGAGGCAGGAAGGCGTGTCTCCTTACCTCTGGATGCTCTCTGGGATGGAGTAGCTGGTGATGGCTAGCACCCGGAGGAGCAGATCTTCTGCAAAGGACCAGATTGGACGGGGCTGATGACAACAGCAACCTCTCCAAAGGCTGCCAGCCCTCCCTCCCCTGACCCCAGTGTCTGAGCCTGGCTGAGAACTTGGGTGCTGGGACTGTGGATGGCAAAGAACGAGAAGTAGTGTGGCTAAGGTGAGGCCACCATTCCCACCCACCCCACTCCTCAAGGCAGGCACTTACCACTCCCCTTGGTCCCGTAGGGCAGCTCGTAGAGAGATGGGGTCTTGACCCAGAAATAATCTTTAAGCTGCAGGAAGAAAGGCTGCTCTCGGGAGTAGCTGCGCAGAGGTGAAGGCAGGGTGGGATGAGAAAGTGATTAATCTTGATGCCAGAAACAGGGTCAGACCACAGACTAATATCAGAGGTTAAAGTGTCTGCCTCCAATGTGGGAGACCCAGGTTCAATCCCTGGGTCGGGAAGATCCCGGGGAGAAGGGAAAGGCTACCCACTCCAGTATTCTTGCCTGGAGAATCCCATGGACGGAGAAGCCTAGTGGGTTACAGTCCCCAGGGTCGCAAAGAGTCTGACACGACTGAGCGACTTCACCTTCACCTTCCTTCACACGTCCAAGGCCTCCCCCGCCCTCACTGGCTTCACCTGACCCACGATGTCCAGCACGGTTTCCTCCTCCTAGCTGTACTCAGCCCACCCCCTACTTCACACACTTACTTGCCAAAGAGCTTGGAGACCATGTTCTCCGCCTCACCCTGGAGGCATGGCTCCTTCTTCCCTGGGACGGGAAAATAAAAGCTGGAGACAGAAAAGGAGAGGAGACAGAAGCTCTAGTCAGACCTCCCGGGCCCAGGGGCCAGCGTTCCAGGCAGCCCCCACCTCCTCCCAGGGCGTGAAGGCTCACTGGAGAGTGACTCACAGGCTGGAATCATCTCAGCCCAAGTCCCACCTTGCAACCAAATCACTGTGAACCCAGCCCTTCCTTCTCCTAAATCCCTTGGGTGAGAGACCTGGGGACACATCCCACACCTTACTTCCCCAAACCCTCCCAACCATGCTCACAGAACGATTCTGAGCTAACCGTGTAACAGAGAGGCCACCCCCTGGCTCTCTGAACCCTCCTCCCTACCACTCGGTCCCCACTCCATGACACTCCACCCCTGAGCCCCCTTCCTAAAAAACAAAACAAAACAAAAAACCCACAGAAGAACATGAAAGACGGACTCACAGCTCAATGTACCTGTCCTCTCGAGAGATAGAGTACCACACCATGACAGCCAGGAACAGAGCCAGCATGGCCAGGAGCTTCCAGCCTAGGGGGCGAATGCACACAAGAGCTGGAGGCAGGAACAGGCAGGCATGGCCCCAGGCCACCTGCCCCACCTGCCCCGCCTGGGGCTCCCACAACCCCAGCTCAGAGCAGGCCCCTGCTGGGCCATAGTTCTCTGGGTCAGGGCTTGGACCTGAGCATGTCTGCCATCCTTCAAGAGGAAGAGAGGTGCCCCAGCTCAGTATCTGTCCTTCCACAGCCCCCGGGAGGGTCGAAGGAAGATGCTGAAGACTGCCTCCGGGGAGCCCATCCCCGAGGGCGGGGGAGTTCTTGGTGAATACTCACGGGACTTGCTGATCATGTTTCTCAGCTGCCAGGGTTCCTGGGGAGAGCTGTCATCCCGGCTGCCTCGGGCCACCTAGGAGGCAGGAGTCACAGGTGTGAGGTCAGAGTTGTGAACGCTCTGGCCTCGGCACTGGACCAGGGCACACCCACAGCCTGCCTCTTCCCACCTCCAGGAAGCACACAGCTGCAGGACCATCCAGGGAGCAGCCCTCCTCACTCTGGATGTCCCCCTAACCCCTCGAAGGCAACCTCAGGGGTCCAGAGGGATCCTATGCCCCAGAAAGGGAAACCACATCCCACTGCTCACAGATTCCATCCGAGGCCAGACTGGCCCACCCCAGCTTCCCAGGCGCGGCTCCCCTCACTGTCCTCTCCCTTGGTTTGACCTCAGAAGAGTCAGCTCCAGGAAACAGATGTACATCCACCCATTTTCTACATGAAAGTTAAGCTCAAAGGTATAAGGGTGTGATTCACATTTGCACAAGTGAAGTGAAGTTTATCTCTTCTGCACATTCAAGGCATTCCCTTGGTGCTGGCCACCACCCACCCCTCCATCACCAAGCTCCCGCCACTCCACCCGAATAGGTCCACTGGGGCCACACCCTGGTGAGGGTGGGGGCCACCAGATGGTCCAGGAGGCCTCCTGCAGCCCTTCTAGACTCTGGCTGAGTGCAAACAGCATCCAAGCTTTCACTGCCCAGGTGCACCGGAAAGGCAGTGGAGGCGACTGTTTTAATGGGAGCACGGACAGCAGGAGGGGCTTCCTTTGTAGCTCAGCGGTAAAAAAATCTGCTTGCAATGCAGGAGACATAGAAGACGCAGGTTCAATCCTTGGGTCAGGAAGACCCTCTGGAGGAGGGCATGGCAACCCACTCCAGAATTCTTGTCTGCAGAATCCCCACGGACAGAGAAGCCTAGAGGGCTACAGCCCATGGAGTCGCAAAGAGTTGGACACGACTGAAGTGACTGTGCACACACACACACACACACACACACACACACACACACACACGGGCAGTGGGAGGGTCTGGTCGGTCACAGAGGAGATAGGAGACCCTTTCAGGTAAGGGCAAAGGCCAGTAAGGTGAGGACAGCGCGGGGTGCGTTGCTACATGCACACGAAGACGTCCTTCTGATCACACATCCAGCCAAAGGCCATACTTCTGAGTCACCGGGAATTCATTCAATTCATTTCTCAAAGAGCCACACGAAAGAGATACAGGATACAGGGCACCAGCTTCTTCTCTCTATGCCACTTTCACTTCCCCCAGTGATCTGGTTCATAAGAATCACGAGACCCACGTATGAAAAACACAGATTCCAGGACCTTTTCCTGAGACTGCTTCAGCCAGCTAGGGTGGGACCTGGGACGGGCATTTCCACAAGCAGCCTGACTGATTCTTCTGACAGATCAGGAAAGGAAGAGAAGCCCTCATGATTATGCTCTCTTGGAGATAAATGAAAAATCTCAGATGATTTCTCAATGGTGGGAGCCCGCATCGGGATGAGATCTGGTTCTTGTTAGAAACCATAAGTCGATTATCCTGAATGCTGTTCTATTAAGGAGTCGATGCTCTGCTCTGGGCGGGGAAGGGGGGCACTCCCCAGGCTCCACCCTGAGCCCACTAACACGCAATGATAATGTCAAGGGGAAGGGAAAGTGGATGAGGGAAGAGCAGAGGGGTGTGGACCAGAGTCAGATGTTCTCAGTAGGGTCAGGCGGGCCCATCTCTGAGTCCCAGGGCAGTTGGAGGATGGCTCTGTCCAAGAAGGAAAAGTTTTAGAGTTGTAATCAGCAGACCCCAGTGGAAGTCAAGACCTACTGCTATTCCAAGGGTGGCCCGCCTTCCGATCCACCCAAAGCAACTGCCAAGTCATCCCCGACCACATCATCCCTTCTACACGCTTCTCCTGATCGGAAATTCATTTAATTACTTGCTCTCTGTCTGTCTCCCCCACTGCAAATAAGCCCTGGGAGGGGAAGAATCGGGTCTGTCTTATCCCCAGCTCAAGCCTCAGAATCCAGCACAGCCAGTGCTCAGCAAGTATTGAATGAATAACATGTTGGGTTATCTTGGGGGAGTCACTGTCCCCTTTCTGACCCTCGGTTTCTTCAGCTTTAAAACTGGGAGGTTGGTCTAACAAATGCTTGTGATTCCACTATATCAATATTTATCAGATCCACAACCTGAGCCTCACCAGGGACCTTATTAGAAATGTATAATCTCAGGTTGGACTTCCCTACAGCTCAGATGGTAAAGAATCTGCCTGTAATGCAGGAGACCCAGGTTCCATCCCTGGGTGAGGAAGATTCCTTGGAGAAGGAAATGTCAACCTACTCCAGTATTCTTGCCTGGAGAATCCTATGGACAGAGGAGCCTGGTGGGCTACAGTCCATGGGGTCACAAAGAGTCGGACACGACTAGGTGGCTAACACACACAGTCTCAGGTCCCACCCCGATGTGCAAATCAGAGCCTGCATTTGCCAAAGATCTCCTGATGATTCACACGCACAGTCAAGTTTGAAAAGCACTTGTCAAGATGGATGTCCTTGAACCTGATTGAACAGGAGAATTGTAGTATCTGGGGTTCCCTACATGGGAATTCTGACAGAACTGGTCTGGCCCAGCAGTGGAATTTGTTCAAGCACTCGGGGTGATTCTAACCCAGTCAACGGATGAGAACCACTGGTCCAGATAATGGCAGAAGCAGGAACATGCGCATTCTGACTCAGTGGGTCTTGTGAGTTTGCACTCTAACCAGGTCCCAAGTGGTGCTTGCTGCTAGACTGAGACCACGCTTTGAGCTGCAAAGCTCGAAACCAGATCCTTCAGGCTCGCCCATTTCTTTACACTGTGAACCGCACCTTCTCCCACCCTCTGAGCCCTCACTCTTCCTTTCGGATCACGAATCAGCACATCGCACTCCGACTCCCTTTATCAGGAGGTCACAGCACTGCATACACAGGGCAGTTACCTGAGAAGCTAAAGCATTTACTGATATCTGGGCCTCACTTTCCAAAAGTCTTATTTAATTGGTTGAGGGATGGATCCCAGGCATTGGCCAGCAAAAAACCAAACAAACAAAAAAAAACCTTGCCTTTCTTGTGATTTGAACATGCAGCCAAGATGGAGAACAGTATAGAGAGTGTGTTCCGGCAGTCACCGAAAGTCAAAGGTCTCAGCCATCCTCAATGGAGCACACCTTTGCTGGTCAGAGACTACGGGTCCCCAGGAACAAGACGATTACTCTTTTCTGAACCTCCTGCCCAATACAGGTCTACACTTTCTTCCTAAACTTATGCTAGGTAGACTGGCTAGTTCCGGGGTTTGCTCCAATAAACCAATCAGGGATGCCATCTGCCCATGCCTTCCCCTGGCTGGCCAAGCCACGAGAAGGCTCAGCCTCTCTTAAGAACATGGGCTTCTTGGGCTGGCTGCTGCCTCAAGACCACTCGGAGCCTTCTCCAAGCAGCTGTCCCCCATCCCTGACAGCTCCTGGGGACAAAAGGCCATGAGGAAAGTCACAGCAGGGTACCTGAGGAGGGGAACAGGAATCTGATCCACTCACGTCCAAGGTGCAGCAACCTCCGCCTGCCACCAGCTGCCCAGGAGATCCAGCTCAGTCAGGTAAAACCAACCCCACGGCAGGAACACCGTGTGCCCCCCCCGTGTTCAGCTGAGAACCACGGTGTCCCTGCCTGCAGAGATGCTGGGCCCCGCCTTAGACTCGCCGAAGGGTAGACCTGGGGGACGAGGGGTAAGGACTGAGGGCCTCCCGCATCCCTGGGAGCCTGGCAGCCTCACGTGCTCCGCAAGCACTCAGCAGGCACCCGCTATACCAAGAGGAACTGGACTGGGCGTCACCCGCGGACACAGCCTGATGCCAGGTCCCTCCAAGCCCCTGGGCCCATCAAAGGGCTGTGGCTTAACGTTCCTGAGAAGAGGGATGGGAAAACCAGTGGGGCAGAAGCACAGGCTGAGATCTTACTGGTTCAGAAACCCTGAGCAAGTCACACAATCTACGCCCGTGTCCCTCAGTTCTGGGCAGAAATCGGAGGCCACCCACCTGCCAGTCCTGCTCGCTCCGGCCCCCTCCACCACGCGGACACCAGTCCCCATCCACCCTTCCAGCATTGTTCCCAACCAGTGACTGATCCCCCACCTTGCTGCTTCCATCTCTCCCCCTCTTCCATTCCCTTTGACTTAGACTCAACTCTCCCTGTGCCTAAAACAAAAGCAAAACCCTCTCTGGGCTCCTGTGGTGCCTCAGTGGTAAAGAATCCGCCTGCCGATGCAGGAGACGTGGGTTGGATCCCTGTTCCGGGAAGATCTCATATACCACGGAGCTACTAAGCCCGTGTGCCACAACTACCGAGCCTGTGACCTAGGGCCCAAGGGCCACAAGTACTGAGCCCACGTGCTGCAGCCGCTGAAGCCTGCATGTCCCAAAGCCCGTGCTCCACAGCAAAAGAAACCCCTGTAGTGAGAAGGCCACACAGCACAGCTCAAGGGCAGCCCCAGCTCTCCGCAACCAGAGAAAGAGAGCCCCTGCAGCAATGAAAACTTCCCCATCACAGCAAAATAAAATAAAATTTATTTTTAAAAAAACCCTCTGCCTCTGTCTCCTCCTCCCATTACCCCTGCATCTGTCACCTGTGCCATACGCTCACGTGCCCCTCAGCCCTCTATCGGTCCACCACCCCATCCCTACCTTGCTTTTACGCTGAGTTCACTCCTGCCACAGCCCTCCATGGCCTCCTAACTGTCTACCTAGAAAGGTCTATTTTCACTCATCTCCCATCCCAAGGCCCCTGCTACTATCAGCCGAGGCCTCCCTGGCTTTGCTCAAGACTCTCTAGGTTTCCGCCGCGCTTGCTGCACTTTCTTTAAGCGCTGGCATTCTCCAGGGAGCTGCCCTTGAATCCCTGCTCTTTCTCTGTTTGTTTTCCCAGGCCAGGTTCGTTCATCTTCAGAGGCTTAACTACTACTCAAACCCTGATGATTCAAGCTCCTTTCTCAGCTCTGTAATTTCTCTCCTGGAACCCATCCTAATATTTCCAGTTTTCTACTGCACATTCTCCCTGTGTGTATGCTGAGTCGCTTCAGTCCTGTCTGACTCTTTGTGACCCCTTGGACTGTAGCCCTCCAGGCTCCTCTGTCCATGGGATTTTCCAGGCAAGAATACTGGAGTGGGTTGCCATTTCCTTCTCCAGCTCATCCTCCCTTAATGATCTTAAAGTTTTCACACTTAACATGTCCAAAACTGGACCCCCGTCTGTCTGTACCCTCCCAACCCCACATTCTCATCAGCTCATCCAATGTCCCCCTTCCCTTCACACCATCCCTGCTGCTGCTGCTGCTGCTAAGTCATTTCAATCGTGTCCAACTCTGTGTGACCCCATAGACGGCAGCCCACCAGGCTCCCTCGTCCCTGGGATTCTCCAGGCAAGAACACTGGAGTGGGTTGCCATTTCCTTCTCCAATGCATGAAAGTAAAAAGTGAAAGTGAAGTCGCTCAGTCGTGTCCGGCTCTTAGCGACCCCATGGACTGCAGACTACCAGGCTCCTCGATCCATGGGATTTTCCAGGCAAGAGGGCTGGAGTGGGGTGCCATTGCCTTCTCCGACCATCCCTGCTAAATGCCATCAGTTCTACGCCTGGTTCCTCATTCCAGCAATGCTTGCTGAACTCCCACTAAATATCGTGGAGGCACTGGGGTGCAAAGCCTGATACAGCTCATTGCAGCATCAAGGTCACATAGTCTAGAGCTTCAGAAGTACTGAGTTGGTCAAAAAGGGGGTTCGGGTTTTCCCATAAGCTGGTACCAAAGATCCCGAAGGAATTTGGGGCCAACCCAATTCTTCTGAAAGCAGCTTTCCTTAACCATAGACTTTTCTTGAACCATAGACTGATTCTGGATCTCACTTCAATTTCTCCACTTCCTAACTGGTCCCTTCACCACAAGTCTTTCTTCACTGGAGCCACTTCTTCAGAACTACCCACACAGGATCTTTCTAAGAAACAAAGTGGACAAACCATCCTCCTGCTTTCATTGTTCCCCATTCCTTCAAAGAAAAACCAAAGCTCTTTGTAGAGGCAACCAGGGTGCTTCACTGGGCTTCCCTGGTGGCTCAGCAGTAAAGAATCTGCCTGCCATTGTAGGAGATGAGGGTTTGATCTCTGGGTTAGGAAGATCCCCTGGAGAAGGAAATGGCAGCCCACTCCAGTATTCTTGCCTGGGAAATCCCATGGACTAAGGAGCTTGTCAGGCTATATATAGTCCATGGGGTCGAAAAGAGTCAGACACAGAGACTAAACAACAAAGGTGCTTCGGTCCCAGGCCACAGGCCCTGTACGTCCATCTCCTAGTTCCTCCTAGTACCTGCAGGAACGTCTTCTTCTTGCAGAATCCCCACCCCTCTGCACAGACTTCCCTCCTATACGAAGACCCCAGACCCCCACTGTTAGCCTCAACAATCTCACTTCTGCACCATCGGCTCAAATAGCCCCTCCTCTATGAAGTGCTTTCTGACAATTCTCGGCAATGTTTTTCTTTCCACACAATATCGTTTATGTCTTGATTTTAGCACCTATCAGATAGTAAAATTTTGTATTATATAATTACTATCTTCATAGCTTGTCCACTACCCTCTGACCTCTCCAGTTATAAGCTTGTTTATACCAACAGTCTATGACAGCACGTAGCCTAAAGAAGATGCTTTATCACATAATATAATTTTATATTACACTGTTAAAAGTGTTTTCGTATCTTGCCCATGAGACTATGACCTCTGAGGTCCAGGCCAGCTTTGTATCTTCAGTCTCTATTATAGTGCCTAGAACCTAGCAGATATTTTATCAGGATGGCCAAAAAGTTTGTTTGGGTTTTTCAGAACATCTTCCAGAAAAACCCAAACAAACTTTTTAGCCAATCCAATATAAACATCTGACACACGTGATAAGATGAGATTTTAAAATGTATTACATCCCTTGTTTTTGCTGTTGTTTAGTCACTAAGTAGTGTCCAATTCTTTGGCTACCCCATGGGCTGTCACCCACCAGGATTCTCTGTACATGGGATTTTCCAGCCAAGAATACTGGAGTGGATTTCCATTTCCTCCTCCAGAGGATCTTCCCCACTCAGGGTTGGAACCTGCATCTCTTATGTCTCCTGCATTGGCAGGCGGATTCTTTACCACTGAGCCACCTGGGAAACCCCTGACATCTCTTACTGATCCTGAAACGTATTCTGCACTCACTGTGTACAACACCAGGGGGCAGGTCCCAACCTCACTGCCATTGCTTTGGGGACCAAGTGAGTCGTCGCTGTGGAGACTGTCCTGGGCACTACAGGCTGGTCACCAGCACCTTTGACCTCTACCCATTAGGTGCCAGTAGGACTCCCACTCCCCAGTTCCAATACCCACAGTGTCTCCAGACATTACTGAATGTGAAAGCTACACTGCAAGACTCTTTTTAAAGTATGATGTCAACCCTGTGAGTTAAACACTATTATTATCTCCACCGTGGAGATAGGGAAATGAGGTGCAGAAAGGGTCAGCAACTTGCCCAGGGTCGCCGAACTGGTGAAGATGCCAAGATCCTTGGAAAACCCACCTGCAGCCCTTTGGAGCAACTCGAGGAAGTTGCCCTCCATTACATCAAAGTACTTTCAAGGCTTATGAGAGCTCGGAGGAGCCTCCCTTGCTCCTCAGGCAGGCTGCCTAGCGAGACAGCCCCCTACCCCCCAGCTTGTCCTCATTGCCCACAGCGGTGTTCATGGGATTACCATCACCCTACATCTGGACACCAGACTTCCACAAATGCTGGCAAGGCCTGTGTTCAGTTTTTCACGGTCGGGCCACTTCACTGGCAGGGAATCAACAGCCCTTGGCTGATAAGTCAGGTCTCCTGGACCGTGAACGGGTGTGGCTATTCCGTGGAACCTTAGAGCAGGTTTGTGCTACACCTACTTGAAACACCTCACCTCGGGAAGCTCCGGTCACGTCTCCAGCCCCATGAGGTGTGTGAATCTCGAAGGTGCCACCTAAACCCACAGCAGTTCCTCAGCTTAAGAGTCCCCTGCTGTGATTCCAGGGGGCGGTGTGAGCTGGATGGTGACGTTTTTAATTTAATTTCCTAATTTTATTATGCCTGTTATAATAATATTTTCTATTATGCCAGAAATTTGCATCTAGCTTCCAGGTACAGCTATTTCTTTGCATTTCTTTCCCGAAGGTGGCCCAATGAGTATTTACGTTACAGACGTTCCCCAAATTATTATTTATCTGGGACAGATTGTGATTAAAGATAAAGAATGTCAAATCGCATATTTTCCAACAGACGCAAGCTTGCAAGGCGTATTTTATTTCTTAACAAGGGCCTAGTGTGGACGATGACTTGAATGTAACTAATACAACTGGGAGGCAAGGCAAGGAGAGGACACGTCTTGCTCTGTTCTCTTCAGCCACTCCTGGGTGTTGTCCACTAACTGCAATTCTCTAGAATGACCAGTCATCTGAATCACCACTCCTCAGCTCAAAATCACCTCTATGGCTCCCGTATACCTAGAGAGACAGGCCAAGCCCTTGCTCTGATCTGTGAGAATGCAGGCGATCTCCTGGCCAGCACCTCTCTGCCCTCCTTCCCTGTTTTCCTCGTTTACTCTGCTTCATTCACACAGGATTCACTGTTTTTGATTGGGCTGGGCCTACCCCATGCTCTCGACCTTTGCGCCGGCTGTTCCTTCAGCCTGGAATGTTTTCCCCCAGACATAGGCTTGATATCTCCACATTCAGCTTTCCACTCATCTTCTCTACCTCCCGTAAAAAAATACCCCCGACACCTGACATTTTAGATCCCTCTCCTCGACTGCCTAGCCTGGATGGCACCAGTGGTAAAGAACCCGCCTGCCAATGCAGGAGACATAAGGGGCATGGGTTTGATCCCTGGGTCAGGAAGATCCCCCGGAGGAGGAAATGGCAACCCACTCCAATATTCTTGCCTAGAGAATCCCATGGACAGGAGCCTGGTGGGCTACTGCCCACTGGGTTGCATAGAGTCAGACACGATGGAAGTGACTTTGCGCACCTGTACTCTCCACCTGCAAAGAACTTCTGTTGTTTTGTTTGAGGCTGGATCAACCATGTCTGTAACAGTGACTGGCACTCAGCAGGCTCTAGATACAAATTTGTTGAGTTTATCAATGGATCTAATCGTCAGGAACTTCACTGTCACAGAGCAGGCTGAGCGAGAGGGGAAGAGGCAGTGTAATAGATCAGATACCCACTCCAGCCCCTCTGGCCTGACCGCTAGCTAGACACAGGCTGCACTGGGCCTTCTCCCTGTCCTGAACAGCACAGCATGACCTCACAGGACCGCTGGGGAGTGAGCTGGTCTTGGCTCCGGGCTCTTGTGAGGCAGCAAAGGGCAGACTAATTGACCAACTGCCTCAAGGCCCACCAGTGGACAGACGTGGCATCTCTCCAGACATCCAAGCTTGGAGGAAAGGAGAAGATTCCCCATGCAGGGCAGGAAGCCTCTCTGTTCCCCACCCGTGGGGTCCACAGGGTACCCCAGTCTCTACAACCAGCATCTCAAACAGCCCTGGCCTGCAACCTCCTGTAAAGAAACACTGATACTGTCCACTGTATCAGCTGCCAGTCACACGACGCCACAGACATCACAAGACGCCACATGAAAATCATGTTTCTGGAGTCAGCTCGGGTGAGGCAGGAGCTCTGAATTCCATTCACTCAGTAAAAAAGCTGCAGTGTTATGATGGGGTGGAGAATCAATAATACAGGTTCGTGGGAATAAACAAAGTGAAACTCCGGTGTGGCCGGGGATCTGGACTGTTCCTCCCTCATGCCTCCCACCCAGGAGTTGATGAATCCGGCTCCCAGTAGTCTAAGCTAAAGGCCCTACAGGATTGGGGCTTGAAGCCACCAGTATGGCCAGGCCCCTCCCTCCCTCTGGCTTCCAGATGCCCCTTCTGAAGACGGTGGATGGCACCAGCCCCGTGGCATCCCATCCAGGGAGAGGTGACCGCAGCCTCAAGTGGCCAGACCAGGCCTAGGAGTGCTGTCGGCCTGGGAACATACAGTGGATTTCAAAGACTCACTACCAAAAATAGTAAACAATCACCGTAAAAATCACTCACATTGAAAGTGTGTGAAAGTATGAAAGTGTTAGTTGCTCGGTCGTGTCCAACTCTTTGAGACCCCCATGGACTAAAGCCCACCAGGTTCTGCTGTTCATGGAATTTCCCAGACAAGAATACTGTAGTGGGTTGCCATTCCCTCCTCGAAGGGATCTTCCCAACCCAGGGATGGTCCCTGGGTCTCCTTCATTGCAGGCAGATTCTATACCTGCACAGCCCCTGGAGAAGCTTCATTTACACTGAGGTGGCCGACCAGCAGCCCACACTTTCTCTTGTGGGCAGCCCAGGGGCAAAAGCCTCAGCCTGACCTTCTGAGAGCCATCATTTTAGAAAGCAATCATACTTTTTTTTTTTTAAATTATTTACATTGATCTCACACTGAAAAGAGTCTTTTGTCTATACTGGGTTAAAATAGTAAAATTAACTTCACCTTATTTTTACTTTTTGTACCGGTGGCTAAATTAACTTTTTTTTTTTTTAATTTAAAATTACCTGTGTGACTTGCTTTAGTGGTTCCCATTGCATTTCTATTGGATGGCACTGGACCAGTCTCCCAGGCCCCCTAGAAGCATCAGAAGCATGTATGAAGGTGAATCCGCTTCTGGAGGGCCGCACCGTGCCTGGGAGGCCAAGGGCTCCTTTACACTGATTCTTGGTCACAGTGAGCACCATCCTCAGGTTTCAAGTGCATCAGAGTCACGAAGACCCTCCTCTCCTCCATCTACGTCCCCTCTGCGGAGGCACAGTTCATGTACCACCTGGCCCACCAGCCCAGCCTCCACTATGCCCACACCTAACCTCCTCCTGACCCCGGCATCCCACCCGGGACTGGCTCTCAGCCCCTCCCTGCATAGCCCTCTTGAGCAAGTAAGATGAAGGGAAGTTTCCTGGTTATAGGGTGTCTCCAGGCTTGGAGCCCTCCTGGCACCCCACAGAGTGTGGTCCAGGCACCTTGTAGCTGGTACTGATTGAAGTGAGTCAAAGGTAACAATAGCCAGTTCTGCAGAAACAACACCTTCTTGGTATAAAGGTGTGTTTGTAAGCATAGCATCATCCACTTGGCAAAAAAGCATGACCTTGGCTGGCTTTTCCCCAGTGCCCAGAGGACCGCCATGATGGCTGGCAAGCGGGTCAGGCGGAACTGCCTCCCCAGAACCTTGTCGCCTGCTCTGGCCAAAAGCTGTGACCGGGGACTGGCCTCCAGGACTGAACCCTGCCTTGAACCTTACCAGACTATGACTTTGGGGAAACCACTAAGAATCCCTAAGCCTCAGTCTCCCAATCTGCAAAATAGAAGAAGAGAGTCACTACCAGTTTGGTTGTGGTGGTGAACAAGAGAGGGTAGGTAAAACACACAGAAAAAAAGTGTTAGTCGCTCAGTCGTGTCCGACTCTTTGTGACCCCATGAGCTGTAGCCCACTAGGCTCCTCTGTCCATGGGATATCCCAGGCAAGAATACTCGAGAGGGTTGCCATTCCCTTCTCCAAGGGATCTTCTCAACCCAGAAACCAAACCTGGGTCTCTGGCTTTGCAGGCAGATTCTTTACTAGTTGATCCTCCAGGGACATAGGAAACACCCAGAAAGAGTGACAGAACTCCTGCCTCGTATGCTAAGTGGAATCCAAAGGCCGCAACTCTGTGGCATGGGGGTAGATCAGAACATCACTGAAAAAACACTGTTTTTCAGTCTGTTTTCTGACCGAAAGCACAGCATTAAGGGTTGAACCTTAATGGTGCAGAACTGATGCCAACTGAACTGAGGAAGTGCCGGGTGAATCTCCAAGGCTTCACCCTTGGGGATTCCTAAACACACCCTCCTCCTAAACACACCCTCCCCTCCCCAAAGATAAGAATCTTAGCTCACAAGCCCCCATCTGCACCCCAATCCCATCTGAGGATGGAGGTGGAGGTGAGGCCAGAGTCAACAGTTCCACATCTGGGTCTTTGTCGGGGTTGATTACAATATAAACGGTGAGGGACCTGGTATCACTGGTGGGACCCGAGCCCAGGCTGCTCTCCCAGCCACGCCTCACGGGTCCTGGTACTCAAGCTTCCTCCCGGCGCAGGGTCCCAGGCTCCCCCATCACCCCCGCAGTCTGTTCCGCGCCACTGCCCTGTTTTATCTTCTCTTGCAGCAGGTACACCACACCGTCTCCCGTACTCAGATCTGGCGACCCAGGAAAGCAGCGATTTCTTAGGGCCCACAGTATCTCCAGCACCAAATGTAACACCTGATGCGTGACGGGTAAGTAACGAATATTGAAATGAACAGATGTCTAAATGAATGAGCAAATTAGCAGAACAAGTATGAACGGAAAGCTTCGTCAAGTTAAAACATTCCAAACCCTTCCTTTGCAATGACTTGGGCAAACGAGGCACCGGGGGCTTGTTAGATACTCAGTTCCGGACCTCGCAGAGCCAGCCAGGACCATGCTTATTTGTCAAGTGGATGATGCTATGCTTACAAACACACCTTTATACCAAAAAGGTGCTGTTTCTGCAGAACTG
The DNA here is from genome assembly GCA_006410735.1 of Raphicerus campestris. Lineage (NCBI taxonomy): Eukaryota > Metazoa > Chordata > Mammalia > Artiodactyla > Bovidae > Raphicerus > Raphicerus campestris. Next base: position 1,539,569 of record SJYW01009559.1, on the reverse strand, counting down.
GCTATTGTTACCTTTGACTCACTTCAATCACTACCAGCTCCAAGATGCCTGGACCACACTGTGAGCTGATGCCAGCACACCCTGTGGGGTACCAGGAGGGCTCCAAGCCTGGACTAACACCCCAACTGGCAAGCCCCAGACCTCCAAGTACCCTTGGCCTCCTGGAAGTGGAGAAAAGGGGTCTGGACACAGACTTGGGGTTCAACCCACGTGGTCACGGGGCCGGGTGTCTCTCGACAAGGTTCACCATGTCCTGGGCCTCACTTCCCATCTGTGAAATGAGAGCAGCAAGAATATGTTCTCAGAGGCATGGGAGACTCAAAACATAGCCCAGGATTGAGAGCCCCAGCCTCCATACCGGCCAGGTCCAGAGAAAGCACTTGGGCCCTGGAAGCTAAAGGTGACTCGTGGTCTGGGCTGCTCCCCACCCGCCCCCTGTCCCCCAGCATGTGGCAGTCCCTCTCTGTTCAAGGTCTGCCCCAGCCCAGCACAGAGAAGAGACCACAGCACCATCTGCAACCACAAGCATAACGGCACTCACCTCTCCTCCCAAGCTGCTGGGGCCACTGCACACGCTGCATGGGACCCACAGCTGCCCAGGGAAAGGGTACTCTGCATGGACTAAATGTGGACCCCACGTCCTAGCCAGGTGGGGATGGGGAGAACATGGGATGGAGAAGAGGGATGAGACTTCACTGGAGAAGCCACTCTCCCTTTTGGGGTATAGTACCTTCTAGAGAAGGTGCCCAGACCCCAGGTCAGACCCCTCTCCTGAGCAGTACCCCATCTGCAGAACATATCCTCACAAAACTGCCCAGCCACAGGCAGAGGCAGTGGTGCAGGGGTAAAGAGTTTTGGCCTTGGACAAGTCAGAGATGGCACATCATCAACAAATACCCAGATATAGCAGTAATCCTTCCAATCAATCAGGAAAAGACCAAGAAACCAAAAAGGATAAAGCAGAGGACAGCAAAAGGCAATTCACAGCTTAAACCCACACACCTCATAAACGTCAAAAGATGTCCAGCCTCACTAAGTGACCAGGGAACGCAGATCAAAACCAAACGTGACTTCTTGCACATTGGTGGCAGGAGCTCACTGACATAAGGCTTAGAACAGTAATTCATAGTGTCTATTAATAGTGAGGCTGCTGCTGCTGCTAAGTCGCTTCAGTCGTGTCCGACTCTGTGTGACCCCATAGCCAGCAGCCCACCAGGCTCCCCCGTCCCTGGGATTCTCCAGGCAAGAACACTGGAGTGGGTTGCCATTTCCTTCTCCAATGCATGAAAGTGAAAAGAGAAAGTGAAGTCGCTCAGTCATGCCCGACTCTTCACGACCCCATGGATTGCAGCCCACCAGGCTCCTCCATCCATGGGATTTTCCAGGCAAGAGTACTGGAGTGGGTTGCCATTTCCTTCTCCAATGCATAAATGTGAAAAGTGAAAGTGAGGTTGCTCAGTCATTTCTGACTCTTGACGACCCCATGGACTGCAGCCTTCCAGGCAAGAGTACATCGCCTTCTCCGAATAGTAAGGCTGAAGGTGTGCATATTCTACAATCCGGTAATTCCACTTCCCTGTATAGTCCAGAGTAACTCACCTTTGTATGTGTACACACACCAAGGATATTTATTGCAGCACCGTGGCAACAGCAAAGGAATAGAAATGCCTTGCTGCTGCTGCTGCTGCTGCTGCTAAGTCGCTTCAGTCGTGTCCGACTCTCTGTGACCCCATCAGGCTCCCCTGTCCCTGGGATTCTCCAGGCAAGAACACTGGAGTGGGTTGCCATTTCCTTCTCCAATGCATGAAAGTGAAAAGTGAAAGGGAAGTCACCCAGTCGTGTCCGACTCTTCACGACCCCATGGACTGCAGCCTACCAGGCTCCTCCATCTATGGGATTTTCCAGCCAAGAGTACTGGAGTGGGGTGCCATCTCGCCATCTCCGAGAAATGCCTTAAATGTCCACAAATAGAGGGACAGCTGAACAAACTCTGTATCAGTACACAATTAAATACTACACAGTGACTTAAATTGAAAAAATTCCTCATATGGATCTATTAGGAAAAACCTGATGCTTAAGATTTTAAAATGCTGTCAAAGGATACAAGTAGTATGATCTCATTAACTTTAAAAACACATAAAACAAGACTATACAGATGGTATGTGAGCTATAAGAATTAAAAAAAAAAAACATGGAGATTGACATGTGCACACTGCTACATTTAAAATGGATAACCAACAAGGACCTACAATACAGCGCACTGGGAACTCTACTCAATGTTATGTGGCAGCCTGGATGGGAGGGGAGTTTGGGGGAGAATGGATACAGGTATATATATGGCTGAGTCTCTTGGCTGTTGTCACAACATTGTTAATCGGCTATGCTCCAATATGAAATTAAAAGTTAAAAAAAAAAAAATGGAGGAATCACCCAACTCTTGGTGACTATTACATTCACCAAGAGATCAAATAGACTGGGATGGATTATAGAGTCAGGGCTCCGTTCTATTCTTCTAAATACTTTATTTCTTTTAAAATATCAGATATAATATGCAAAAACATTAACATCTGAAAATCTGGCTGTCATATGGAATTCTGTTATCCTTTCTGTTTTGAAATATTTTTATATTGAAGACACGGAGTAACAGATTTTAAGTCAAAAATTCAGAAGCTATAAAACAAAAGGGGAAAAAAAAAGAAAAGGGAAATTCAACAACATAAAGATTTAAGGAGCAGAAGGGAAGGAAGAATGGGGAGAGAGAGAGAGGGAGAATGAAAAGTTAAAAGATAAATGACAAACCAGGAAAAGTACCACCCTAACATATGCGTATCAGACCAAAGAATTCCCTTTAGCCTTTAATCTACTTATGCAAGTCAATAAGGAAACGAGTCAACAAATCAAACAGCGAAACAGGCAAAGGACATGACCGAGCAGCTTACAATCCATAATATAATGGCACAGAAGAAAGGCTTGTTCTTCACTGATCTTAACAGCAAAGCTCCAGAGGCCTGCCAGAGCTGGAGGAGGCGGGGCACAGGCCCCTTCTAAGATCAGGGGTGAATCACGGTGACCTTTTTGGAAGTGACTTGGCAATATCTGTTGAAATCCCCTTAGCCTGGGAATTCCATCGTTAACTTCTACAGAAAAGTCTCCTGTGCTTGCATGAACATTTCCATCATGATCTTTCCACACAGCACCACTTGCGACAGCGAAAGATGTAAATGACTTGAAAATCTACCGAAAATCCACAGGGACCTGTTTAGAAGCAACACCACACAAATAACGCACGAAACACTATGCAGCTGTGAAAAAGCGGATGCACGTGTCAACACAATGCCACCAAAAGACCTCCCAAGCACACGATGAAACTCCAGAAAAGCAGGTGGAGAGCAGTGTTCCGTTTATCTCCAATGCCCTTCTACCAAATGACTTACATGCTGACGTGGCTATGTCTCTACAGGAATCGAATATTCAAAGAACGCAAAAGAAACTAAGAGGGCAGGGGTTGAGAATGAGAGAGAGACTTTCTTTATGTTTAAGACCTTTTACGCTTAATTTTTTTTTTTAATGGGTGCGTGGGATACACTTTCAACTCAAGTTCTGCTAAAAGGAAAAGAGAAGAAGAAGGAAAAAAAAAAAAAAAAAAGGAATGTAAACTCTGGAGTACTTACACACCCGTACCTGAATTCCAGATCAACCACTTACTTACTGGCTACACAAGTACTAGACAAGTCACCTCTCTGGATCCCAAGTTTGTGTCCAATAGAGATTAAAAATGAGGCCCTTCCTCCTGGGATGGCTGGATAGGCTAGGTGAGAGGAGCTCCAAGGTGGTTATCATAGAAAAGTAGAAGTTGCTGGTCTCAGACTGCAGAATATACTTTGTCTTCCCCTCAGAGGTCCAGCAGACACGAGCCCTTCTTGTCTCTTTGCGTCTCACTCTGCAGACAGGGAATGACAAGAGCAGCCGGGCACAGCCTTGCATGCTGGGTGTAGGGCCCAGCCTGGGTGGGGAGTGGGGGCTGAATCCCAGCCCTCCCTCAGCTTGTCCAGCCATTATCTGGGTACAGAGTCTAATTGCAGGGGTCATTCATCCTGCTTTCCATAACATCTCTTTATGGGCTAGGAGCTACCTCATTTAGAATAGGAAATTAAACACTCCTCTGTAACCCCTGCCAAGTTACAAACACCCCAGTGCAAAGATGTGAGTGTATACTGAAGTGTGGGGGGTGTCCTGTGAAAGTTGGCATCGTCAGCTCATTCGTATTTATATTTCTGTGTCACTTCCTCTGAACTCACAGATACCTTTTTTTTTTTTTTTACCAGCAGATGTGGTTTCTAGGGAAAGAGTTTTGCCACCTTTGGCCCACTGGTACCCACTTCCTGAACCTCAGGCTGCTGGGCAATGTTCTAAGTAAAGGTCACCCTGAGGACGGATCCTGTGCAGGGCCAAGAGTCCCAAGGGGCCACCTCCCTGTCCCCTGCTTTCCTCAGAAGGGCGAGTCAGCAGGAACAGCCCTGAACCAAGGCAGGCTGGGGGTGTGAGGCCTCTGGGGACACGGGCAGGCCAAGGAGCACAGAAGAACTACGAGCTGATGAGCACTGTGGGCCTCCTGCACCCGGGGCGCTGACTTGGGCACCGACCTACAGCAGGGAACCAGGTAACAGGCCCGGGCTCTTGCAGCGTGCACATGGTGGGGAAGACACCCTAGGATCACACAGATAAATAAGAAACGGCGATGGTGAAACACAAGGGTGAGGCCAATAGGGGAGTGAAGCAGAGAGAGGCCGGCNCTGACGTGGCTATGTCTCTACAGGAATCGAATATTCAAAGAACGCAAAAGAAACTAAGAGGGCAGGGGTTGAGAATGAGAGAGAGACTTTCTTTATGTTTAAGACCTTTTACGCTTAATTTTTTTTTTTAATGGGTGCGTGGGATACACTTTCAACTCAAGTTCTGCTAAAAGGAAAAGAGAAGAAGAAGGAAAAAAAAAAAAAAAAAAGGAATGTAAACTCTGGAGTACTTACACACCCGTACCTGAATTCCAGATCAACCACTTACTTACTGGCTACACAAGTACTAGACAAGTCACCTCTCTGGATCCCAAGTTTGTGTCCAATAGAGATTAAAAATGAGGCCCTTCCTCCTGGGATGGCTGGATAGGCTAGGTGAGAGGAGCTCCAAGGTGGTTATCATAGAAAAGTAGAAGTTGCTGGTCTCAGACTGCAGAATATACTTTGTCTTCCCCTCAGAGGTCCAGCAGACACGAGCCCTTCTTGTCTCTTTGCGTCTCACTCTGCAGACAGGGAATGACAAGAGCAGCCGGGCACAGCCTTGCATGCTGGGTGTAGGGCCCAGCCTGGGTGGGGAGTGGGGGCTGAATCCCAGCCCTCCCTCAGCTTGTCCAGCCATTATCTGGGTACAGAGTCTAATTGCAGGGGTCATTCATCCTGCTTTCCATAACATCTCTTTATGGGCTAGGAGCTACCTCATTTAGAATAGGAAATTAAACACTCCTCTGTAACCCCTGCCAAGTTACAAACACCCCAGTGCAAAGATGTGAGTGTATACTGAAGTGTGGGGGGTGTCCTGTGAAAGTTGGCAGCGTCAGCTCATTCGTATTTATATTTCTGTGTCACTTCCTCTGAACTCACAGATACCTTTTTTTTTTTTTTTACCAGCAGATGTGGTTTCTAGGGAAAGAGTTTTGCCACCTTTGGCCCACTGGTACCCACTTCCTGAACCTCAGGCTGCTGGGCAATGTTCTAAGTAAAGGTCACCCTGAGGACGGATCCTGTGCAGGGCCAAGAGTCCCAAGGGGCCACCTCCCTGTCCCCTGCTTTCCTCAGAAGGGCGAGTCAGCAGGAACAGCCCTGAACCAAGGCAGGCTGGGGGTGTGAGGCCTCTGGGGACACGGGCAGGCCAAGGAGCACAGAAGAACTACGAGCTGATGAGCACTGTGGGCCTCCTGCACCCGGGGCGCTGACTTGGGCACCGACCTACAGCAGGGAACCAGGTAACAGGCCCGGGCTCTTGCAGCGTGCACATGGTGGGGAAGACACCCTAGGATCACACAGATAAATAAGAAACGGCGATGGTGAAACACAAGGGTGAGGCCAATAGGGGAGTGAAGCAGAGAGAGGCCGGCATACCTTAGGACGGAGAGTCAGCAGGTCCTCAGCTTAGACTTCAGACAGTGGAAAGGAGGGGGCGGAAGGAGGGTTGGCACTGAGGAGAGCGGAGTTTCCAGCCAAAGAGAAGAGCAAAAGACCCTGAGGCTTGTCAAGTATGAGTAACAGAAACAAGTCCCAGGTGACCGGAGACGGGGAGGAAGGGATGGTGGTGGTGCCAGGGAGGCCCGCTGACAGGGTAGTCCAGGACGTCACAGGCCACCCCGGAGCCTGGACCTTACTCACGGTCCTTGAGAAGTCATCAGAGGGTATTAACAGAGGCGTAACCCTCTGGATTCAGTTTTTAAGAGATCCCTGCAGCTGTCCAGCAGCTCTCGTGTGTCATCTTATTTAATTTTTAAAACACTCTATATGGTGGGGCTTCTTCCCAGGTGGCCCAGTGGTAAAGAATCCCGATTTACAGACAAGGAAACTGAGGCACAGAGAGATACATGACGGGTTCCTGAGATCTCCAGAAATAAAGACTTCAAGCAGTCTGAACTGCTCACTCTCTGGCACCCATGAATCGGGGTGAGCTGTCTGGGGTCACTCTGGACAAGCTCCTATATCTCCTGGGCCTCAGATTTCCCATCTGTAAAACGGGAGCAGCAAGAACAAGCTCTGGGAGGTTTGGGAGCCTCAAAATGCAGCCCAGGATTGAAAGCCCACAGCCTCAGTACTAGCCTGGCCCAGAGCAAGCACTTGGGCCCTGGAAGCTGAAGGACACTCTTGGTCTGGGCCTCCCCTGACGGATGGCAGTCCCTCTCCACTCAAGTTCTGCCCCCAGCCCGGTATAGGGAGAGGTCCACAGCTCCCACCTGCTACCACAACCACGCGCACACTCACCTCTCCTCCTGGCCGCTGGGTCCACTGTACACACTGCATGGAACACACACAGCTGTCCCGGGGTGTGTGTGGGGGGACTGACTGCCACCCACACTCTGCCTGCACTCACTACACGGGGATCCACGTCGGAGCCAGCTGGAGGTCTCAGCGGAGAAGCTGCCTTTCCTCTGCGGGCACAGCCCCTCCTGGAGAAGATGTCAGGCTCCAGTGGGGAGTGGCCACAGCCCCCGAGCCAGCACTACAGAGTGATACCCCTTCTCCAAGCCACACCTCCACCCCCCAGCTCCAGGGGTGGCGCCCTCTCCACTTGAGCTTCAGCTCAGTCCAGCGTGGTGTCCCCCTCTCCAGGGCTGGAACTCCCAAAGTCCCCTGGCAGGGCAAAGGTCAGTCCATGCCTGAATTCCTAGTAGGAGCCCAACGGGGTCAGAGCTGCAGAGGGCAAGAGCAGAGGGTTGTGCACGCTGACCGTGTGGCAGGTACACAGCCCCCAGGGTAGGGTGCCTAGAGGAGAAATGAAACCGTGGAGAAGGAAAACATGACCTCTGCTTCCTGCATCAGCCTGTCCCCTGGGAGTAAAGATAGGGTGAGAGAGACCCTTTCGAAGTCCTTTTTACATTAGTAAGACTTTTCCACAAATTAGTTGTATATTCAACTCTCCTCGAAATAAAGGTTACCCATGAGGGAAGGGATGGGCGACTAAACTTGTAGGTGTCGCTGGGGAAAACGTGTAGACTGCCCCAGCCTCAGCAGTGATCCCTCTGGGGTAGAGCGGGAGCAGAGAAGGGTCATTGGGAGGAGGGTCAGCCCATTAAATATGACCCAGGGTCTCCTTGGCCAGGGGCTCCTGCAGGAGAACCCACAGCCCCATCCCCACCCCAGAGCCAGGAGGCACCCAGAAGACACTCTGAGCTCTTTTTCAAGCTCTAGTCCACTCAGACCCTGTGTGTCAAAACCTACAAACACATCTCTGAGCACAAACACACGAATCCCTGCTCAAACACAAGAGCACGCCCCGGAATAAATCCTGGGAATACACAGGAACTGACTCCTACACACACACACACACACACACACACACACACACACACACACACACACACACACCCCCACACACTTCCTCCTCCTCCCTGCCCACCCTACACCCAGCCCCAACATACAGCTTCTGGGGCCAGCTGGGCCCCCTCTGCCAAGGCACTCTCTTCCTCCATCCCTCGAGGAGGGCACTGCCCACCGGCTTCCTTCAACTTCAGCTCCAGCTCCACCGGAGTTTGTTTGTCAGGCTGCAGGTCCCTTGGGCCATCAGCCAAGGAGCCTGAGCTTCGGGAGGAGCCAGGAGTGGCTGAACCAGCCCTCTGGGGAGCTCTGCATCTCCAAAGGTTGAGTAAAGGGAAACCCTGGGCTCCTGGCTCGGGGCGGCCAATCCCAGCTCCCTGGCCAGGAGCCCCACACCCCTGTCGGACTCAGAGGTACCTGGGAAGGTGAGTCGTGGGGGAGGCAGGCTGCAGGAAAGGAAGAGAGGAGGATACACAGTCTGGTAAAGGTGTCCTCAGGGGTGGAGGAGTGTCCTGGGGCAGCGGAGGCCAAGGTCAGACAGGGGGCAGAGGCCGCTGCCCCAGAGGAGGATGCCCCCACCAGCCCTTCTTGCTCACTCACCACACTCCTGGCCTGTCCCAGCCTTTCTGCACCTGCAGCTAATCATCCACCCGCATCCGCCCGCACACAAATCCAGGACACGCCCCCGCCCACCTCCTGCCCCATTTGAGCCCTTGTGGGCTCAAGCCCTAAGGCACAAGCAATTCCACACTCAACCTGGCACCCAGTCCTGGGGGTGGAGGAGGGCAAGACTGGGGCAGTCAGGGCCTGGGGACTGGGGATTCCGGAGTCTCGGGCTTGCTCGGCCGGTTTGTGCCTCACCCACACGGCCTCTCTCCAAACCCCTCTCCCCAGAGCTGCTGGCCTGGGGTCCCACGGGATACCCCTGGGCGGGCACCCTAAACCTAATGGGGACTAGTGCCCACGGTCAAGCCAGGAGCCAGACCTCTGGGTGTGTCACTCGGGCCCAGGAAAACCCTGGGCTCTGCCAGCAGCTCCTCCCCTCTGCCCTTTTAAGAGCCGTCCTTGTTCTCAGGCGGGAAGGGTGGCCTGTGCACAAGAAACCCCCTCAGGGCCAGCTCACACCCGAGGCTCCTTCCAAGGAAGCTGGGGCCATAAGCTGACTCGGAGCAACGGAGGCACGGGGGAGTCGCCGACCCCGAGAAGGCCCAGGAGGCCAGCCTCCGTGGGGCCCGTCTGCAAGTGGGAGGCCCCATCCAGCCTCTTCCGAGAGCCCTCATTCTGCCTAGGAGCTGTCAGGATCAGGGTCCCAGGACACACCCAAGCCTGGCCAGCCCACTGGCCTTCCCAGCCTGTCAGTCCAGCTGTTCTAGAAAGGGAATATTTTCTTCTCACTCTATTTGGATAGCTGCAGGGACAGCCACAGGGAGCAAAGAGGGTCTGATTATTGATGGAGGCGGGGCGCAGGGCCACTGGCCTCTGAAGGTGCTGAGGGCCTGGACCTGGAAGGCCTGGGCCTCGCTCCCCAACAGGGTCAGAGCCCCTCAGCACACCACAGAGAGAGTAGCTGGAGGGGCTCCCCAGGCCCAGGTCCTGGGAGACGGACTCCCGTCTTTAGGGAAAGTGATCAGCAACCAGGTCGGGTGAGGACACCTCTCAGGCCCAGGCCCCATCCACCCCCGTGCTCCGCTCCCCTCCTCTGCAGGTCCCGGGCTGACAGCTGGGGGCTCCAGCAAGGCATCCACAGGACAAAGGCAGAGGGCCTGGAAACCGATCTTCTTCCCTGGGAGGCAAGAAGTGGAACCGTGGGGTGGAGCTAAGCGCCTCTCCTCCCTCCACCCTCCTGTCTACCTTCTGGAGAGCCGGTCTCGCGCGCACCCCTCCCCTCTCCTCCCAGTCCTTGTCCCCTTCCAGCCGCCCCATCCTGGTGTCTCCTTGTCCCCATCTCCAACTCCTCCTGCCTGCCTCCCCCGCCCCGGTTATGTAAGGGGCCCAGGAACACACAGAGGGAGCTTTGTTGTCAAACCAAATCCATACGGAGCCGGGAACGGTCAGTGCAGCTGCTCACCATTCCCTCCGCCTTGGCAGGGGTGAGACACCGGGCAGGAAGCCCCCGCTCGCCTCCCTTTTGGAGTGTGGGGGGCAAACGCTGGCCTCAGGGGCCCCAGGCAGCTGAGCGGGCGGCCAGGGGTCAGTCACCATCGTGTGGGACCACAGTAGGGGGCCAGTTGGCCCCCAAGACAGAGCAGAGCCTGGGTGCAAAGCCAGGGCCCCAATGCCCGGAGAGGGGAGCTCAGAGCTGGGACAGGGCTGCACCGTGAAGGCCTAGAGGGTCACCCAGGCCGACACCAGTGCACCCTATTCTTGTCCGCCCGTGGATGCAGGCCTGCGTTCTGTTGGGCACACAACCCATGGACACACTCATCTGTGCTCACTTGAAAGGCATCCGAGCAGCACTCTCCTCTCTGCTTTGATCAGCCTCCACCACCCCAGGTACCTCTGCGGAAAAGCCTTTGTGCTCTCCAGAGAAGAGGGTGGGGGTCAGAGGTCAAGGCCAGAGAAGCTCCACCAGCCAACGTTTCCTGGCAGACCCTGTAGGTCCAGGATGAAAGCTTGCCTTCCCGCCGAGGAAGATGTCCAAGGAGGCAGGTGAGGGCCCAGGAAGCTAAGCCTAAGATGAGAGCATCAGCACTTGGGGGCAGCAGGCCCTAGCCCTTCACCAAACGCAACTGCTGGACGAGCCATCTCAGTCAAAAATGCTGGGGCTGCCAAAGAGGAGGCCCTCTGGAGTCTCCATGGCCTGCAGGGTGCCCGCACGGCCCACCCAAAGTCCAGCTGCCACGTTAAGCAGAACGGTGTGGGTGCCAAGACCTGCAGCGGGGTAGGGGCAGAAGGGCAAGGGAAGGAAGGGAAGGCAGACACAAAGGAAGAGGGGAAGTTGGAGAAGAAGGGGAAAGAAATCTGGAGGAGGAGGGAGGGAAGGTGGTGGCAGTGTGGAGGGCTCAGAAAAACGAGAGAAAGAGGAAAAGGACCAAAGACGGGACTAAAGCAAAAGAGGACACAGCAACCCACCCCAATATTGGTGTCCTAGAAAATCCGGTGGACAGAAGAGCCTGGCAGGCTACCATCCATGGGGTCGCCAAGAGTGGGACATGACCTAGCATGAAGGAAAAGTGAGAGAAGGGCCCACCCAGCCTGAGAGGATGGCCCCTGGCAGCCCTCCCACACCCTCTGAGCCAGACAGGTGGTGGTCCAGGATAAGCAGGACAGGGTTGGGGCGTTTCCAGAGAACTGGTCCCAGCCCAGCCAGCCCCACCATCAGCCATGCCCCAGGGGTTTCAGCCTCAACAAACCTACATCTTTGGAACCTAGAAGATAAACCATGACCTCAGAGAAAGGAGAGATGGGGGCAGCGGGGAGCACAGAAGAGGTAGCTCCTGCCTGGGGCAAGAGTCCCTCTGTGACCTAGAACAGTGAGTTCCTTTTCTGAGTCTCAGCTCCCACCTTTGCAAAAAGGAGTTACTGAGAGGCTACTGTGTGCCAGCCTGGTGCCGGGGATGCAACGGGAAGTTAGGCAGTCGAAGGTCCTGCCCTAGAGTCAGTCTAACATCAGCCTAGACCTCTGAGGTCTCCCCAGCTCACGTCTATCGTCTGTGCTGCATGACAGATCCAGTGCATTGCACTGTCAGTCCTGTTATCAGATGTGCTGGTGGAGAACCAGAGCTCCAGACATGCCAAACATCACACAGCTGGAGGCAGGCAGAGAAGACGGAGAGCACCTGCCTGGCTTTCTGGCCCCCAAAGAAAGTGCTCTTCAGACTCTGGGCCCCGCTCTGAATCATAGAAAGCACACCAGCCAGCTTTTTTAGAGCCGGACCCCAGGCGCTAGGACAGACGTTATCAGATACGCCCTCTCGATGTAAAGGTCACCAGGGAGGAAAGGGATGGGCGGTCAGACGTCTAGGTGTTGCCAGGGAACGTGTAGCCCGCCCTCCGCCGCCCCAGTCTCAGTGATCCCTCTGGGGTAGGACCAGCAAAGAGCAGGTGGAACTGCTGGGAGGAGGACTAATGCTCAGCCCATCAAATGTGACCCAGAGTCTCCCTGGCCAGGGGCTCCTGGCCTCGATGGGGAAACAAGGAGGTAGACCTGAGACTCCACAGCCCCATCCCCACCCCAGAGCCAGGAGGCACCCACAAGACACTCTGAGTTCTTTCTCAGGTGATCTCTGCTCTGCTCTGGTCCACTCTGTGTCAAAACCTACAAACACATCTCTGAGCTCAAATACGTGAATCCCTGCTCAAATACACCCCGGAATAAATGCTGGGAATACACAGGAACTGACTCCAGCACACACACACACACACACACACACGCATTCGACCTTCCTTCCAGGCAGAGAACACAGAGAGCACCCGGCCAGATTCTCGATCCCGAAAGAAAGTGCTCTGTGGCTCAGTGCCCTGAGTCACAGAAAGCGTATCAGCCAGCATTTACAGAGCCGGACCCCAGGCGCCGGGACGTTTTTGGAAATGAGCTCTCGTTCAGAGGTGCTAGTGCGGCCCTGCCCTCCCAGGCATCTGAGCCTCTCTGGGGACAGGGTCCGCTGATGTCACAGGTTGGGACTCGAGGGGTGTGCAGGGCCATCAGGGAAACCTCAGGACGGGCTCGAGTTGGATGCTGAAGGACACCTGCAATCTAGGAAGGGGACTGCCACTGGCATCCAAGTCACTTTCGGGGGCCAGTGGAAGCCGAGGCCGGAGCTGAGGACATGGACACGTGGCTAGGAGGAAAGAACAGTCCTACTGGAACCCAATGCGAGTTTTCGAATAAAAAGAGTTTTAAGTCAAGACACCCTCTGTCCCACTTTCAAATGCAATTTTATATGGGACTCCAATATGTAAAAGGAATAAGTGGAGTTGTTTGGGTTGAAGCAAAAATGGGGGTGAACCCCCTCCTAAGCCCTTACTCCTGACATGAGACCCTAGAGGGTTCCATTCCAGGGCTGCTTTTCTTGGACCCAAATAAAGTGTCAGGCAGGAAGGGAGGTTAGGACCAGTCTGTGCAAGGACCTGAAGGCAGGTCTGAGGAAGGCGGATGGGAGCAAGAAGGTGACCAGCTGTCCCCGGTGTGGGGGCACGGAGGGGAGGCCCTCCTGGGGGGCAGCTTCTTGCTCATCCCCGCCTCAGGGGGACTCCTGCTTGCCTCTCCCAGGTCTGAATAGGCTGCTGGGCCAGGTCCTCAACAGCCTGTCAAAGGCGAAACTCTTCTCCCTTCACCCCAAGAAAGTGTGTGCGTGCACAGTCAAACCCAACACTTTGCGACCCCACAGACTGCAGCCCACCAGGCTCCTCTCCCCATGGGATTGTCCAGGCAAGAAGATTGGAGTGGGTGGCCACATCCTCCTTCCAGGGGATCTCCCCGACCCAGGGATCGAACTCATGTCTCCTGCATATCCTGCATTGGCAGGTGGATTCTTTACCACTGGCTCCACCTGGGAAGCCCTCACTCTAAGAAACAGGGGAAGCGGAGCGGGGACATGCTGAAGACAAGGTCATATCCAATCTATATTCTCCATCCACTCATCAAACAAATATTTCCCGAGCATTTATTACATTAGACACAATTCCAGGCAAGAATAACACGGCAAAGAACACGACAGGTTTCTAGAACTTATACAAAACCACTCAAGAGGCAGGGAGGAAAACGCCTTGAAAGTTTTCAAACACGTTCACACCACAAACATGTCCCTCCCATGCCTGAATTGCCTGGGGACCATCCCTGTCAGGGTCACGGTTGAACATCACCGGTGACACGGCAGGTTCCCCACCCACCCCCAGGCAGAGTCTTCTTCCTGGAATCTCCAGATGGCTGCACTGAGGACCTTGTTCCCTCCCCTCCCTAGGCAAGGGAGCCCACAGAGCGCTGGAAGCATTGTTAAATCTGCCAGTTTTATTTTTCATCACGACAAAGGACAAAGCTTCATCTCTAGTTTTGCTGGCTCTGAGTCACTTGCCCAGAACCCAAGGAAACAAGCCGGCTCCATTCTCACCTGCCCAGAGCTCCCAGGTCTCTGGGTCCCTGCCATTGCCCATCTGCCACTGTTCCCTTCCCATAACCTTCGAGCAATGGGTCCCCGGGGCAGGGCCCTGCCACCCCCACTTCTCTCCTGCCAACCCTGCCAACCAGGCCTCCCTCCGCCTGACTGGAGCAGCCTCTAAGAAGCAAAAAGGATGTGGGTCTTTGAGGATCCTCTCTGGTCTTGAACCAGCCCAGGATGGGGTCCAGGAGCACCCTGGAACAAAGGCACCGCAACCCGGCAGGAATCTAGGGGTGTCGGGAGAAGCTGCCAAGGCAGGTCCCCAAGCTCAGACCCCAGAGGACCCCTCCCCATCCCCACGTGTTGCCACTGTTGCCGGATGAGGCCTTGTGGGCAGCAGACAGGGAGCCGCATTTCCAAGGAATAGGAGCCAGCGGGCAGGCCAGATGGAAGCAATTACCGGCGGGAAAGCAGGAGAGGTGGGTGCTGGCAGGGGCTGGGAGGGGCCGCAGGAGCAGGGAGGGAGGAAGGGGAACCCGGCCCTGCCCAGACGAGAGAGGCAGCGGTTTGGAAGCCCAGGACCAGCTAGGCCAGATGTGGGGTTCAGGGCCGTACAGAGCTCTGGACTGCAAATCAAGAGGACCATGACCCCTTGACCACCAACACCCTGTGGCCTGGAGCAAACCCTTTCATGCCTCCGAGACTCATCTTCTTCATAGATCTCAGGGAAGGGTAAGATGAGCTTGGGGAACAGTAAAGAACTGGGCTGAAAAGCACAAGATTTTGGATGCAGGCAGAGTCCCAGCTCAGCTGCTTAGGAGCTGTGTGACCTTGGCCAAGTGGTCTAATCTTCCCACGCCTCCCTGTCTTCATTTACAAATGGGCTTAATGAAAGGGTCACACAAAGCGATGTAAATAAGTGAACAGCAGTTTTTTTTTAGAGGTTTACTGGGCCAGGCTTTCAGTAAGTGCTTGATAGGTAAATTGTAGCCACTTTTGTTATTCGCTAAGCCTTTTTCACTAGAAGGCCAGGTATTTGTGAAGGCTGCCCCGGTGAAGGACACAGGGCAGACCATGGACACAGTGCAGACCACAGACACAGGAGCATCACCAAAGGCCCTTGAACCCACACCCTGGTGGAGGGTTTGGACCCACGGCAGAAACAACGGTGAGCCAGCCCAACACCCTGCAAACAGCTTCCTGTCCTCTTTCTAGCAACCATGCTCTCCACCCTCCACAGGAGAGCAAGATCCCAGAGTCCCCCAACCCGCTCAGGCTTAGGAGGTAAGCGGCACCAGGCCTTGCCCACCCTTGAGGTCTAAGTGGACACCTCCTCCAACCCCCTGCAGCAGCACCCTTCTCCCTCCCAGGCTTGGGGCAGAAGCCAGGGTTTCAAATTCTAGAACAATCACATCAGGTCTCTGCAGGGTGGCTTTGCAGGGGGTAGAGGTGGCAGAGATAGGGCAGCATGCTGGCTGCAGGGCTACTGGTCCCAGGCAAGGGGCCAAGGTTGAAAGAAAACCTGCAGCTCAGGATGGCCTTCCTCATCTGAAGAGCAATCAACACAGGGCAGCCCCTGGCAGAGTTTCCCCCTCTGTGGGCCTCAGGGGCACCAGTCAGAGGCCCATGGCACCTGCCTGGGGCTCAGGCATCACTACAGCTGCTCCCACTTGTAGCAAACACTTGACCACTTCCTCCATCTATAGAATAAAGGGCGTCACACACACACACACACGGATTGTGGTACAGGTCAGGAGTGAACTGGAGTCCAGGCGTGGCCAGCAGCCCCTCCTGGCACACTCAGAACAAGGGTGCACAAGTGCTGAGCGCCTCCAGGAAAGGGTGACCAACGAGAGAGGGGAATTAATGACTACAGGCAGCCAAATCTGCCCGCCCTAGGCACTTCCTCAAGGAAACCAAAAGGACAAGAATGGAGAAGGACCTGAGGTGGAGAGTATGAGAAGCTAGCTAGTTCCTGCAAAAGAACGCGTACCCTCAGGCAGCTGAGGAGTTGGGGGGGCGGGGGAGGGTCAGACCCTGCACACTTTCTGGGTGTCCCCCTACCTGACTGCCCTGCTCCCTAGCACCCACGGTCCAACCCCAGGGCCTGGGAACTCAGCTGGGTTCTGGTGGCTGTCACAAGCTGTAGGTCTGGTCCTCAGTTTCTGGGACTCTCTGGGACACTGATCTGAAGGATCCCTTTCAGGAGACTGGAGGTCCCCACCCCATCTTCATGGACTGGGATCATGGTGTATTATTGGGATCATGGTGTATTATTGCAAGGTGGAGGGATCCCTTCTCCATGACAGAGAGGTCAAACTGTTGAACCACTCTGAGTGGAGGAGTCCACCCAGAGAATGCACCCACACAGGGCCTGGGTGGGCACACAGTGCAAGGTAGATGCCAGGCCAGCGTGGGTAAACCACAGATGATCACAGGGCCCAGGAAGGGAGGTCTGGCCCCAGCTGTAGAAAAGCGGGGAAGAAAGTGTTAAGTGTCAGTTACTCAGTCGTGCCCGACTCTTTGAGACCCCATGGACTGTAGCCTGCCAAGCTCCTTTGTCCGGAATTCTCTAGACAAGGATACTGGAGTGGGTTGTCATTTCCTCCTCCAGGGGATCTTCCGAACGCAAGGATCGAACTCAGATCTTCTGTATTGCAGAGTCTTGACTGTCTCCTCTCTTGCAGGCAGAGCCACCAGGGAAGCCCTTCTTTCTAGGACGTGTTACAGTTCTAAGAGGAGCAGATTCTCGGTTCTAAACCAGAAAACTGGATCCTAGGAATCCAGACGGGCTGAGAGGGTGGAGAGGCCAAAGAAGTCTGTGTCTGAGGAGTGGGAGTGAGTCACTGCTTTGGGAAGGGAAATGGGTGAGGGACGAAAGGGAAATCAGCTCACAAGGCGCCGAGGACTGCCTCGGCCCAGGCCTCCACTCACGGGCAAGGGGCCCTGTGGCACCAAGCAGCAGCCCACTCCCAAGCCACAGACGCTGCTCAGCCCCCAGGTCTGGCACGAGACCCCAGGCTACTTTCTAACTCCTCCTACCATCCACCCTCCCCTCTGAAGCCCTGATGACCTGGGCTCTGGGGGGAAGGTCCAGACTCCTGGCTCTCCTTCGGGTACTGGGAGGGAGACCCAGGGCCCAAGGGACAGCCTCAGATCTCCTGCCCAGCACACGGATGCTGAGGGACGGGGCACAAAGAGCCTCGCAGTGGAGACTCAAACCAAGCCAGGTACAGGCCAGAGGGACCTGAGCCATGTCAACTCGGGCAGGGGGTATTCGCCGATTAGCTCCCAGCAAAGAGAAGAACCCCCGGAAGTTCATCTCGAGGCCCCAAGCAGCTGGCACCTCGCGGGCAACCTCTCTAGGATTATGGGCAGACTTTGGAGAGTCTCTTTGGAGAGTGTGGGAGAAATGCTGCTAAGAGCAAATACTCACATACCTCTGCCTCTGTGCAGGTAACCTCCATGGCACTTAGCACCTTAACGATTCCTCCCTGTCCTCCCCCGCACCCCCCCCACCCCAGAAGATGCCAGGGCGGTGGTCCAGACAGGGCGGGTGGCAGAGCACAGCTCAGGAGAGAGTGGCTTTGGTTTGTGCGTCTCTGCCACCTTAGCCATGCCAGGCCCATTCCTTAGGTTCCACAAAGAATAAGTCTGCCTGAACTTGGCTTCCGCGCTGTGCCTTCACCCCCCGGCCCCACCCCGGGGGACGGACAGCACAGGCTGCCCCGAGAAGCAAGAGGGTGTGCCACCCTGTGGGTGGTCAGGAGGTCAGATGGGCACAGCTGAGCCCCCCGACACTGTCTGCAGCCCCAGCCCTCTGGCGGGAGCCCCCTACCCTGGCTCAGGACCCAGTCTGGGGGACAGGGGAGCAACAGCAGTAGATGAGGCCTCAGATGGCCCAGGCAGAGCCTCCCCCAAGACTGGCAATGGAGGGGTCAGTGCTGACAGATACGCTGGCAGGTCAAGGTTTTGCCAGGGAGGGCCCAGCCAGCAGGGGCCCCAGGGGGGGGGNCATCCACCCTCCCCTCTGAAGCCCTGATGACCTGGGCTCTGGGGGGAAGGTCCAGACTCCTGGCTCTCCTTCGGGTACTGGGAGGGAGACCCAGGGCCCAAGGGACAGCCTCAGATCTCCTGCCCAGCACACGGATGCTGAGGGACGGGGCACAAAGAGCCTCGCAGTGGAGACTCAAACCAAGCCAGGTACAGGCCAGAGGGACCTGAGCCATGTCAACTCGGGCAGGGGGTATTCGCCGATTAGCTCCCAGCAAAGAGAAGAACCCCCGGAAGTTCATCTCGAGGCCCCAAGCAGCTGGCACCTCGCGGGCAACCTCTCTAGGATTATGGGCAGACTTTGGAGAGTCTCTTTGGAGAGTGTGGGAGAAATGCTGCTAAGAGCAAATACTCACATACCTCTGCCTCTGTGCAGGTAACCTCCATGGCACTTAGCACCTTAACGATTCCTCCCTGTCCTCCCCCGCACCCCCCCCACCCCAGAAGATGCCAGGGCGGTGGTCCAGACAGGGCGGGTGGCAGAGCACAGCTCAGGAGAGAGTGGCTTTGGTTTGTGCGTCTCTGCCACCTTAGCCATGCCAGGCCCATTCCTTAGGTTCCACAAAGAATAAGTCTGCCTGAACTTGGCTTCCGCGCTGTGCCTTCACCCCCCGGCCCCACCCCGGGGGACGGACAGCACAGGCTGCCCCGAGAAGCAAGAGGGTGTGCCACCCTGTGGGTGGTCAGGAGGTCAGATGGGCACAGCTGAGCCCCCCGACACTGTCTGCAGCCCCAGCCCTCTGGCGGGAGCCCCCTACCCTGGCTCAGGACCCAGTCTGGGGGACAGGGGAGCAACAGCAGTAGATGAGGCCTCAGATGGCCCAGGCAGAGCCTCCCCCAAGACTGGCAATGGAGGGGTCAGTGCTGACAGATACGCTGGCAGGTCAAGGTTTTGCCAGGGAGGGCCCAGCCAGCAGGGGCCCCAGGGGGGGGGCACCCAGCACTGACAACTGAGCCCAGAGACTCTACCCGGGACTGAACTCCACCCCAACCCCATCCCTCCCCACTGCCCACCAGCCAGGCAGGTCCCAGATACAGTATCCTAGGCCCAAAGACCCCCAGGAACGTGGACTGGTGTCTTGGGCACGGCCAGCCTGCAGCTAGCGACCCCCACGCTTGGGCTCTGCTTGGCGACCTTGGGTTTCCTGCACACAGGCGGCCCCAGCAGAGCCTGTCAATTCCAGCCAAGCCAGCCCGCCGACCTCCTGGACCTGGTGGAGCAGCTGTAGGGAGCAACTAAGGCTCAGAGGATGCCCAACGCGGAGGCGAGGGGCCTCTTCCGCCTCGGCGCAAGGCTGGGGGCTAGAAACTTTCCAGAGAGGAGGACCGTCCCGTTCGCTCACTCCCAGGGAGCAAAGACAATTGGCTTTCCGTGGAAAATCCCATCCAGAGCAAAGAATCCCTGGGCTGTGGCCGCCCCTGCGGGACCCCGACCCTGATCGCGCGGCGCCCACGTGCCCGGCCCGACCACCTCCCCTATCGCGGCGCCGGGCGGGGTACCGGGCGGCCAGGACCCGGAGGTGCTCCCCGCCCTCGCTGGCGGGCCCCACGGGGACTGGCCGCCGCGTACTCACCCTCGCGGGTGGCGCGGGGCGGGGCAGGACGGCTCCGCGCGCAGCTCAGATCCGCTAGGCGCACGGGCTGGAGGCGCGGCGACTCCGCTCGGCCCGGTCCCTGTCCCGGGCGCGGGGCCGGCCTGGGAGCGGGCAAGTCCGCCTGCTGGGAGGCGGGGGCCCGGGCCCCGGCGTGGGGCGGGGAAGGGGGCCGGACACGCTTGCGCACACGGCCGGGGAGCCGAGCGGGGAGCAGGCAGGCAGGAGGAGGAAGGGCGGGGTGGAGGAGGAGGAAGGGCTGGGGTGATCCCGCTTACGGGCGGGGCGGGTGGCCGCCGACTAGGGATAGTGCGCTGGCGGAGCGGAGGAATAGACGGATGGGCGAGCGCAAAGGGCTGTGTGTCGGGGGTGTGTGGTGTTGTCGGGGAGGTTTGGTGTTGTGGGAGCGGATAGGAGGAGACTGCTGGGGTGAGGGCGCAGAGTTCAGGCGGGGGCAGCCTGTGAGTAGCACCAGGGTGGATGTGCCCAGCGCAGCCCATGCACACCCTCCTGGAAAGTGAGCCCTACAAAACGTTCTCCCCTCTCCCACGCGTGGAACCGTGTCTTTCTCCCCCTCAGGAAAATGAGGCACACCTCTCCCACGCACAGTGGCCAGGTGCCCTGGTCGGAGACCTGCGCCCTCCCTTTGCAGGAGTCTGGCCCTGCCACCCCCAAACGTCTCCCTCTGCACCTCCTTTCACACCCCCTCTTGGCTTTGAGAAAGTGTCTTAGTTTCTGTTCCTAACTGAAGGCGCCAGGCATCCTGCCCCCAGGGGAAAAACCCGCCAGGCCCTTAGCCTAGTGCCTGGGGCCTACCCACCCCAATCAAGCCAGGAGACTACTTAGGCTGAAGAACCGTCCAGAAGTCACCCACAAGACAATCCCCAGACCCCAAGACACTCTCTCAGAGGTGAAGAGCCCTTAGTGTGAAGAGCTGGGGGAGGGGAGTGGAGTAGGGAGGGGGGAACAAAGCTCCAAGGATGATGTTAAGACCCCACCCGCCAAGAAAGCTTAACCAGCTAGTGGCAAAGAGAAGGCTCACGTGGACGCCCACTCAAGGATAAGTTAGGATAGAAGCTAGTACAGATGAACCTATTTGCAAAGCAGAAATAGAGAGGTGGAGAATAAATGTAAGGACCCCAAGGGGGGGAAGGGGTGTGGGGCCAACTGGGAGACTGGGGTTGACATGTATACACTGTCGATGGTAGTGGCGGTTTAGTTGCTAAGTAGTATCTGACCCTCGAGGCCTCATGGACTGTAGCCTGCCAGGCTCCTCTGTCCCTGAGATTCCTGACCCAGGGATGGAACTCTATCTTCTGCATTGCAGGTGGATTCTTTACCCCTGAACCCCCACAGGAGCCTATAATGACACATACTCACCCATATAGTATCATACAGAGTAGCCTGCAATGCAAAGGGTTCTTTTATCAATAGTGGAGGGAAGCCCTATACTATTGATACTATGTATATAAAATAGATAACTAATAAGAACCCACCTTATAGTTCAGGGAACTCTACTCACTGTCCTGGGGGTATGGGTATACACAGAACTGATACTCTTTGCTATACAGCAAAAACACATTGTAAAGCAACTATATACTCCAGTGATTTTTTTTTTAAACCAACAGATTTCATTTAATACTGATGTTAATACAAAATGTAATCAAATGCAAATGCCATGTTACTGTGTTCTTAAAGTCATTAAAAAGGGGGAAAAATGTTGTAGGGTTTTATTTTCACCTTTCTTTTCCTAGCTGTCTTTTGTGTTCATGCCCAGTCACTTCAGCCAAGTCTGACTCTTTGTGACCCCATGGACTGTAGCACACCAGGCTCCTCTGTCCATAGGATTCTCCAGGTAAGAATACTGGAATGGGTTGCCATGCCCTCCTCCAGGGGATTTTCCGGACCCTGGGATCAAACCCACATCTTTTATGTCTCCTGTGTTGGCAAGCAGGTTCTTTACCATTAGTACCACCTGGGAAGCCTAGCTGTCTTTTAGGTAGAGATTTTTGGTCTGTTTACTTCTTATGTGTTAAAGAATTTGATTAGTCTTATGTACTTATAAATTAATTTTATCTTTTTCTTGCAGTTAAACTGCATAAGACCTAAAATAACCTGTTTCTATTTTTTTATTTTTATTAAATTTATTTCTTTTTAATTGAAATATAATTGTTTTACAGTATTGTGTTGGTTTTTGCCAATCAGTATTTGAATCAGCCATAGATATATCTAAAAAGAAAAATAGAGTAAGTTAGCACAGGATAAGACTATGTATAAGGCATGAGTAATTGATGAGGGGGGTTCACAGAAATGCCAGCTCTAAGTTCGCTTCAGCCGAAACTGGAGGGTTCATGGTCTGAGAAGAGGTAACTGAGGAAACACCCTGGCCTGCGTGAGCACAGCGAAGGAGGCAAGGTGAAGACAAAGGGCCTTGAGAGCGTCTACAGGTGGCTGTTCATTCTAAATCACACCGTGCATGGTGGAGGTCTTTCCTGCATCTTACCAGTGTCTAAATTACCAGTGTCCAAGCATAGTTAATGCCTGGTTTTGTCAATCAAGCATTCACACAACAAATACTTATCTGGTATCAGCTCCAGCTCTGGCAGAGTGCCTCAAGTCCCTGCTAGGGGGCAAGGCTGAAGGGAGAGACACCAGCCTCCCTGGTGCATGGGTGGGGGGCAGACGGGAGACACTGATCCAAAGTGAGTAAAGCAATATCCGAAGCGACTAGAATCACAGAGCTGAACTGTGAATCAACCTAGCATTGCAACTTTGCAAACTCTTTAATGAACTCGATCTAAACACAGCTGGCAGTTCTTGTTCTGAACTTCACCCTGTGGGAAAAATCAAACTGAAGGGCAAGCTTTGCTCTTGGAGACCTGATTTCCAACTCTGTCTCGGTCACTAAATAGGTTTAATTTTTTTGTTAAAAAAAAAATGGAGGTAACTGTAAATTATTCAAAGGGCTATTGTTGATGTGAAATTAGGCAATGGATATAAATTTGCTCCAGCAGTATAAGGTAATGTTAAAAGTGTGTGCTCTTATCATACACGTGGCACCTCCTCCTCTAACCAATAAACTGTATTCAGCTCTCCTCCCTTCTTTCCCCAGCTTATCCCAGGCCTGGTTACTGAGTGCCCAGAAGCTAACTGTCATCTAGACTCCTCCCCTCAGGCCACAGTGTGCTCACTCCCTCTAGTTCTTTAACACAGCCAGCTGCTTAGCTGGCTGCCTAGAACCCATATCATCTGTGGGCCAGGAGGAAAGTGATTCTGGTACTTTTTGCCTGAAGCCCCTCCCAGCCCACTTGCCCATCAGCAGGGCACTGGGAGCTGCTTAGCAAGAGGCAGTAAGATGGGGGTGACCCAGCTTCAGCTCCTAAAACTGTTCCTTTTGGGGCCAGCTGTGCCAAGGATGAGTCAAGACACCCTGAGGATCAGTGGTCTGGATCCTGGCCCCCTTCCAAGCCATATTGCCTCCTTTCCCACCTCCAGAGCACCCCCTTTACCTCTCTGGTTCTGTCTCTGCTGTGGAGGAAACTGGCGGACATAGCTCTGCTGGGGCGCTCAGGGGGCCTCTCTCTCTCTCTAGGGAGCAGAGGGAGGAGACAGAGGAGCAAGGGTTGTGGGAGGGGCAGGTGCATCTGGAGCTGGGAGGCCAGGGTGTGGGCCAGGGTGTGAGCCCTTAACACATGCGCCGCCCCAGGCCTCTGGCACCTGTCCCTTGAATGTGCCACGTTTGCATCCTGCCCACCAGGAGGAGGGAACAGCGAGATGCCGTTTGAAGAAGAAATACACCCAATCCAGCATCTCAGATGCTTTTAAAAATAGCAACTTGGGCATGGTGTTTCAGCTCCTATTTTTATCAGATTTATACAGCTGGACGCTCGAGCTGTGCAGTTCCCAGGGATCTCAATAGCAGCGGACATCACTATTGTAGTCTTAGAAACCTGCCGTAAGGCCAAGGCTAAAATGCTCCAGGAACCTGTCAGCTGGAAGAGATCCTGAGAAGTCATTGCATACAGCCCTCGTCTCTTTTAGGGCCACAATCAATGAACCACAGAGAGTTTATGGCTTGTTTTTTGCCTTCAAGTCTCGGTTGCCATGACTTCAGTGCCCACTCTAGGATTTCATGGTCTTCTAATCTGGAAGTCCTTTTTAATATCTAACCCAAATATATTGACTGGCTCCTTTAGGCCCTTCTGGCAGTGGGAAAAGGCAGCTAATATTTATGAGTTCTTGCCATGTCCACAAAATCCTCTTATTGAATCCTCACGAAGCCTCTGGGGGTAAGCACTGCTTTCACTAACGCCTCGCTGATGAGCAGTTACCTAACTTGCCCAAGATTATATCTGGATATCGTACAGGTTCTATGGAGGGGTTACCAGACCATACTGGCACTGAAAAGAATGTACAACAGGATAATACATTTCTCCATAGTTTTGACTTTCTTCCTGGTCCTGAAGGAAAAATTGGTCTAGGTGCTATTGGATGTGCTGGAAGCCACGTTTTAGGTACTGGCTATGCTGAGCCATGCTCTCCCTGAGTGTTGTCTTAGCTCATGGTGGTCATTTGGCTCTCATTTTAGCCTGGAAGTCTGGCTTCTCCTGGCATAAGCTCCCATGGCCCCCTGTGCTTTTCTCAAAGTACTCAGGTTCATGGAATTACTTTGTAATTATGTCCATCATTGTTGTTGTTACAAGTAGATTCAAAGGATTACATCTGATAGACAGAGGGCCTGAAAAACTATGGATGGAGGTTCCTGATATTGTACAGGTGACAGGGAGCAAGATCACCCCCAAGAAAAAGAAATACAAAAAGGCAAAATGGTTGTCTGAGGAGGCCTTACAAATAGCTAAGAAAAGAAGAAAAGCAAAAGGCAAAGGAAAAAAGTAAAGATATACCCATTTGAATGCAGAGTTCCAAAGAATAGCAAGGAGCGATAAGAAAGTCTTCCTCAGTGATCAATGCAAAGAAATAGAGGAAAACAATAGAATGAGAAAGACTAGAGATCTCTTCAAGAAAATTAGAGATACCAAGTGAACATTTCATGCAAAGGTGGACACAATAAAGGACAGAAATGATATGGACCTAACAGAAGCAGAAGATATTAAGAAGTGGCAAGAATACACAGAAGAACAATACAAAAAAGATCTTCATAACCCAGATAACCCTGGGTGTGGCTAACCCCACCCCCCACACACACACACCCCATCGGTAACCACAATGGTGTGATCACTCACCTAGAGCCAGACATCCTGGAATGCGAAGTCAAGAGGGCCTTAGGAAGCATCACTACCAACAAAGCTAGTGGAAGTGATGGAATTCCAGTTGAGCTATTTCAAATCCTAAACGATGATGTTGTGAAAGTGCTGCACTCAATATGCCAGCAAATTTGGAAAACTCAGCAGTGGCCACAGGACTGGAAAAGGTCAGTTTTCATTCCAATCCCAAAGAAAGGCAATGCCAAAGAATGCTCAAACTACCGCACAACTGCACTCATCTCACATGCTAGTAAAGTAATGCTCAAAATTCTCCAAGCCAGGCTTCAACAGTACATGAACCGTGAACTTTCAGATGTTCAAGCTGGATTTAGAAAAAGCAGAGGAACCAGAGATCCAATTGCCAACATCTGTCGGATTATCGAAAAAGCAAAAGAGTTCCAGAAAAACACCTACTTCCGCTTTATTCACTACACCAAAGCCTTTGACTGTGTGGATCACAACAAACTGTGGAAAATTCTTAAAGAGATAACAGACCACCTGACCTGCCTCCTGAGAAATCTGTATGCAGGTCAAGAAGGAAGTTAGAACCAGACAAGGAACAACAGACTGGTTCCAAATCGGGAAAGGAGTACGTCAAGACTATATATTGTCATTCTGCTTATTTAACTTATATGCAGAATACATCAGGCGAAATGCTGGGCTAGATGAAGCACAAGCTAGACTCAAGATTTCCAGGAGAAATATCAATAACATCAGATACACAGATGGCACCACCATTATGGCAGAAAGCAAAGAAGAACTAGAGCCTCTTGATGAAAGTGAAAGAGGAGAGTGAAAAAGTTGGCTTAAAACTCAACATTCAGAAAACGAAGATCATGACATCTGGTCCCATGACTTCATGGCAAATAGATTAGGAAACAATGGAAACAGTGAGAGACTTTATTTTTAGGGGCTCCAAAAGCATTGCAGATGGTGACTGCAGCCACGAAATGAAAAGATGCTTGCTCCTTGGAAGAAAAGCTATGACCAACCTAGACAGCATATTAAAAAGTAGAGACATTACTTTGCCAACAAAGGTCCATCTAGTCAAAGCTATGGCTTTTCCAGTAGTCATGTATGGATGTGAGAGTTAGACTGTAAGGAAAGCTGAGCACCCAAGAATTGATGCTTTTGAACTGTAGTGTTGGAGAAGACTCTTGAGAATCCCTTGAACTGCAAGGAAATCCAACCAGTCAATCCTAAAGGAAATCAGTCCTAAATATTCATTGGAAGGACTGATGCTGAAGCTGAAACTCCAATATTTTGGCCACCTGATGTGAAGAACTGACTCATTGGAAAAGACCCTGATTCTAGGAAAGGTTGAAGGTGGGAGAAGGGGACAACAGAGGATGAGATGGTTGGATGGTATCACTGACTCGATGGACATGAGTTTGAGTAAGTTCCAGGAGTTGGTGATGGACAAGGAAGCCTGGCATGCTGTAGTCCATGGGGTCACAAACAGTCAGACACGACTGAGTGACTGAACTAAGTTGTTTGTAATTATGTCTATCGTTGTCTAGTTGGTAAATCGTGTCCAACTCTTTGTGATCCCATGGACTGTTGTTGCTGGCCAGTCTCCTCTGTCCATGGGATTTTTCAGGCAAGAATCCTGAAGCAGGTTGCCTTCTTCAGGGTATCTTCCTGACCTAGGGATCAAACCCAAGTCTTCTGAATTAGCAGGCAGATTCTTAACCGCTGTGCCTCCAGGGAAGCCCAATTATGTCTGTGTGTCTAAGTTGTAAGCTCCATGAGAGTTATAGTTTCATATGCTTGTCTTAAAAAAAAAAAAAAAACACCAGGGTAGATGTTCAAAACCTTGTTCTTTGAATTTAAACACTTTAAACAAATTTAGTCCATGTGTATTTTTTAACAGTGGCTAAAATTTGGTAACTTCAAGTTTACACAGACTTCAGAATCCAATGTAATTTCAATGAGAATATGGAGCAAACATAGGGTTGCCAACGTTTATTTTGCTGTGTGAGGATTTTCTGAAAACAGCTACTGTTAATTATCACCATCTTCTTACAGAAGAAAGGTCCTTTTAGGGTTCTATATACATGTTTGGAATAAAGATTTAGTCCTTTCTGAGAAGGAAGAGTTAAAAGACCCACATCAACCTATTCAGAAATAAAACAGATCCATTAAACTCGTTTGGAAATACAAATATCACAAGAGAAACATTTTCAAATATTACTTTGTTCACAACTGTTTCTTGACTTGTCTCTCCACTCCCAGGATGCGTGTTCAACAGAACTAGGCAACGTGGAGCTAACTGTCCAACTCCTCCTGAAATGTTATTTTTCTCAGTTTCATGAAGGAATGTTGACAAATATAGAACNTTCTAGGAAAGGTTGAAGGTGGGAGAAGGGGACAACAGAGGATGAGATGGTTGGATGGTATCACTGACTCGATGGACATGAGTTTGAGTAAGTTCCAGGAGTTGGTGATGGACAAGGAAGCCTGGCATGCTGTAGTCCATGGGGTCACAAACAGTCAGACACGACTGAGTGACTGAACTAAGTTGTTTGTAATTATGTCTATCGTTGTCTAGTTGGTAAATCGTGTCCAACTCTTTGTGATCCCATGGACTGTTGTTGCTGGCCAGTCTCCTCTGTCCATGGGATTTTTCAGGCAAGAATCCTGAAGCAGGTTGCCTTCTTCAGGGTATCTTCCTGACCTAGGGATCAAACCCAAGTCTTCTGAATTAGCAGGCAGATTCTTAACCGCTGTGCCTCCAGGGAAGCCCAATTATGTCTGTGTGTCTAAGTTGTAAGCTCCATGAGAGTTATAGTTTCATATGCTTGTCTTAAAAAAAAAAAAAAAACACCAGGGTAGATGTTCAAAACCTTGTTCTTTGAATTTAAACACTTTAAACAAATTTAGTCCATGTGTATTTTTTAACAGTGGCTAAAATTTGGTAACTTCAAGTTTACACAGACTTCAGAATCCAATGTAATTTCAATGAGAATATGGAGCAAACATAGGGTTGCCAACATTTATTTTGCTGTGTGAGGATTTTCTGAAAACAGCTACTGTTAATTATCACCATCTTCTTACAGAAGAAAGGTCCTTTTAGGGTTCTATATACATGTTTGGAATAAAGATTTAGTCCTTTCTGAGAAGGAAGAGTTAAAAGACCCACATCAACCTATTCAGAAATAAAACAGATCCATTAAACTCGTTTGGAAATACAAATATCACAAGAGAAACATTTTCAAATATTACTTTGTTCACAACTGTTTCTTGACTTGTCTCTCCACTCCCAGGATGCGTGTTCAACAGAACTAGGCAACGTGGAGCTAACTGTCCAACTCCTCCTGAAATGTTATTTTTCTCAGTTTCATGAAGGAATGTTGACAAATATAGAACATTCAGCAATTTTGCCCTATGAGGAAACTTTTGGGCAAACTGAGGAGCCGAGGAAAAGCAGTCACGTCTCCAATTGCTCTCCTCCCTCCCAACCCAGCCAGGAAGAAAGTCAGCCAAAGACTGGGGCCTGGCGCCGGTGGGGAGCCTCCGAAGTTTATGAGAAGGTGACACTCACCTCCGCTACAGGAGTGCAGAGACTCACTGAGGACACGCAGCGAAACGCACTGGGATAGACGCCCATGCCGTCAGAGAGGGCTGGCGGTGGCTCATCAGTCAAGCGGTGCTGAGGCTTAAGGACTTTCTGCTCAGGATGCTGTCTCAGCGGAGGTGGGGAGCTGGGTGGGGTTCTGCTAAGTGGAGGCAGGAGGAAAGGTAAGGCAGAGGAGACGGTTCTCACTCTGCATCCCTCAGGCTGAGGACTGTCTGTCTGCCCGCTTGCCTGGGAGGCTGGGAGCTTCTTTATAGTCGTCTCTGGGTTCCCAGCCCTTAGGACATTGGCTCAAAAGGCATGCAGTGAGTCAAAGCTTTGGATTCCACTGCAGTCATGCCGCTTTGGCCAGCAGATCCCTCTGTAGTGGGTCCTCATCCCTGCACCCCTTGACAAAGAAACAGGCTCAGGAGGCCTTGGATCTGGTGCAGTACGTGTTTAATAAGCAACGTGAGGAACAAGCGAATGGAGCTTGACTGTGAATCGGGTCTCCTGGTTCTCGGTCCAGGATACACAGGGTGAGGGCCACCCCGCCTCCTCTGCCTCTGTTTTCAACCTCCTTTCACTCTGCAAGACCCACATCCTACCTCCCCTGGCAGTGTGCCCTGAGGAAGCAAGATGTGGTAACTCATAGCCCCACGTTGACCGAAGAGCAAATGCCGGCCCGTCTCGGGCAGCGTGATGCGTCTGGGAAGAGGGCCTTGTGTGTTTAATGACACATCACCAATGCCTGCACCCGTGTCCCTGCTCTGCTGGAGCAGTGGGAGACGTCACTTTGCCAGATACGCCCTTGATGGCTTCCTACAGGCTATCAGCCTTGGGCACTTTGAAGTCCCTTCATGGCCTGGCAATTCTGTGGTCAGGGACCTAGGTCANCTCTGAGGAAGCATAGATGTGGTAACTCATAGCCCCAAGCTGACCGAAGAGCAAATGCCGGCCCGTCTCGGGCAGCGTGATGCGTCTGGGAAGAGGGCCTCGTGTGTTTAACGACACATCGCCAATGCCTGCACCCGTGTCCCTGCTCTGCTGGAGCAGTGGGAGATGTCACTTTGCCAGATACGCCCTTGACGGCTTCCTACAGGCTATCAGCCTTGGGCACTTTGAAGTCCCTTCATGGCCTGGCAATTCTGTGGTCAGGGACCTAGGTCAGCGGTCACACCTTGACTCGTGACTCAGGGCTTTCGGGCTTCACTGTGAGCGCAGGTCGCTGTGCCCTGCCAGGACCCTGGATTCCTCTGCTGGCTGCTCTGCGGCAGCGTGTTTTGTCTTCTTGTCCAGATACCGAACTCAAGGCCACAGGCTCACTGACCAAGGAAGAGAGGCACAGGCGGGCGTCTCGGGCTCGCATCATCTGATTCTGATTAAGGCTTCCAGGAGGCCAGCCTCCAGCCCTGTCAACAAGAGTTTATCAGCAGGACTGGCTCACACATGGGAAGTGTGAGTTAATGGTGGAGGGAAAGAGGAAGTGCTGTCAGAAAGAGTATAGACTATTTCCAGAAAAGTTTCATATGTGGTTTTTTCTGGAGGGGACTCCCAGACATGTGGACCATCAGGAAGAAACACTATGTGGGAAGAAGGAAGAGGAAGGTGGTAGCAGAACAGCAAGGAGTGAAAGCAGGGAGGCCCAGGACGTGACATCAGCCAGGAGGGGACCTGCAGGAAGCCCCGAGCCCTCCAGGTTGGCCGTGCCCACCCTGCTTCACCCCGCTAGGGTCTGCCCACTCCACCTCCCCAGGCCACACTGTGGGTCCATACTGAATGAGACTGATAGTTTATTCTCATGCTGGGAAAAAGCCAGTACAAAATACATTAAAAAAAAAAAAACTCACTTGGTGCAAAAAAACCCTGCTGCCCCCATCCCCCACAAGGCTGGTCTCTTCTTAGCTTCTCTGGGCTTCCTGCAGGAGCGCCAGGAGGGGGTCATCAGCCCGGAGCGCAAAGGTGAGCGTGCGATGCCGGTAGTGCTCAGGGTCCCGCTCCAGGTTGTCGATCACGTCCGCCAGCAGGTGGGCGCGCTCCACGCTGGCACCCGGGGCCTCGAAGCCCAGGGCAGTGAAGTGCACGTGCAGGTGATAATATGAGGGCAGGTAATGCAGGTACACGCGGAGCCGGTCCGCCGCCACCCGGTAGCGCTGCAGGATGGCCTCCTGGCAAGGAGCAGGGGGCGGAGGGTCAGCTGCTGCCCCCATGCCACCGTCAGAGGCCCCTCCTGCCCACAGCCCCCACCAGCCTCTCCGTCGCCCCACAGGTGGCTTCGGGATCCCTGTCTGCCATTCTAGGGAGTCAGCAGGGGCAGGTGACAAGCAGCGAGGTGGAGGCTTTCTTCCTAAGGAAGGGGACGGAGGCCTCGATCAGAGCTCCCTGCTCCAACCTGTTAGAACACCTGCTTCCTCGGTCACCGCTGGGTCTCTAGGAAGCCTTGAGGGGCCAGCATTCCCAACACCGGGGGACTTGCCTGCCCTGGAGGAGTTACCAGACTTAAATCATCAAGTGGGTGGCAGGAAGCCTTTTTTTCCCCCGCTCAGCACAGAACAGAGTGGAGCCAGGCTGCGGCAGAGCTAAGGGCTTGGTGGAAGAGAAAGCCCAGGGCAGGGGACATGGGCAGGGCTGGACAGAGCTGGGAGGCATCACAGGATCCTCAGATTCTCGCTGGACTCCCAGCAGAANGACTTGCCTGCCCTGGAGGAGTTACCAGACTTAAATCATCAAGTGGGTGGCAGGAAGCCTTTTTTTCCCCGCTCAGCACAGAACAGAGTGGAGCCAGGCTGCGGCAGAGCTAAGGGCTTGGTGGAAGAGAAAGCCCGGGGCAGGGGACATGGGCAGGGCTGGACAGAGCTGGGAGGCATCACAGGATCCTCAGATTCTCGCTGGACTCCCAGCAGAAGAGGAAAGCATCACCCCAAGCCCCGGCTCCCTTGGCCCACCCCAGCCTTGCATGGTGGTAGAGCTTTTTCTCCTCCAATTGCCTTCAGGAGCCTCTAAGCCTCTTGGAATTAAGAGAAGATTTAATTTCCAATGTAGGCCAATCCCTGAGGTGGCAGGGGTGAAGAAAGGCAGGGCCCCAGTGGGCTCAGAACACACGCAGGGATTATACTGTGCTCTGCTGATCAGGTGCGCCTCCAGGGATCTGGGCATCAGGGTGACCACCAGGGCTCCCGAAGGGCTTCCTGGAGGGCTGACCCATCTGAGAGGGTGCTGGACTTGCCAGGGGAGATGCATGTGCTGGCCTGACACCTCCCAGGTGCCCCACATCCAGAGAAAATAGAAAGGCAGCCGAGGACATGGTGGGGTGAGCAGGTGGGCAGGAAGGCAGGTGGGCACAGTGGGGAGGGAGCCAGAGGGGNCCCAGGGATCTGGGCATCAGGGTGACCACTAGGGCTCCCGAAGGGCTTCCTGGAGGGCTGACCCACCTGAGAGGGTGCTGGACTTGCCAGGGGAGATGCACATGCTGGCCTGACACCTCCCAGGTGCCCCGCATCCAGAGAAAAGAGAAAGGCAGCCGAGGACATGGTGGGGTGAGCAGGTGGGCAGGAAGGCAGGTGGGCACAGTGGGGAGGGAGCCAGAGGGGAAGGAGAGTGGCCCCTGTGCCCAGGTCCTGGCAGAGCCTTGGAGCAGGGCTGTTGAACCTCGAGCAGGGGGAGCCTCTCCCCTGCTGGAAACCTTGGTAACAGCAGACCTGGCATGGAGGTTGCACCATCCAGTGTCTCAGAGTGGAAACAAGGCTGAGGCCAAGCCCACAGAATAACAGGTTCAGGAGGACCCCTCCAGATACCCAGGCCCAGATACATGAAATGACCTGCCGGAGGCCACCCAGTGGGCTAAGGTCAAAGTGTCAGAACCAGGATCACAGCCCCAGATTTGAGACTCTCTTCTCCCCCACCATCTGCCTGCACCCCCAGGGCTCCTTTTAGTAGCCTTTTCATCCGATTCAGCAAATCTCCCAGAGGGAAAGTGTCCCAGAACGCTAGAGCAGTCAGTCTCTGCCCTCGGGGTACACCAGGGGACACACGCAGATCCATGTCAGGTCGTAGACCATCTACCCAAGAAACACGTGTGGCGTGACGCAGCTGTCATGGCTAACCCTGGGGCGGGAGGGCATCCCACATTCGACCTGCAGNGGGGTACACCAGGGGACACACACAGATCCATGTCAGGTCGTAGACCATCTACCCAAGAAACACGTGTGGCGTGACGCAGCTGTCATGGCTAACCCTGGGGGGGGAGGGCATCCCACATTCGACCTGCAGGACAACGTCAGGGAGCAGAATCGAGGACCAGAGCTGAGGAAGCCTGTGTGGGGTAAGGCAAGGGGGCTGAGCGCAGAGCTGGAAGGCAGGGTGGGGCCAGGACCCGGGGCTTCCTGAGGCCATCTACGAGCCTTCACAGGCCCTGCAGGGCACCTAGAGAGAAGCCATTTCACAGAAGGGTGGTGAGAGGAAAGGAGCCCAGGAACACACAGGAATTAGAGTGTAACCCCTCTGGGCCCTGGTGTGGACTCGGCCACAGGAACCTCACCTGCCCCTCCCGGAGAATGTTCCTGAGCAGCGGTAGGTGCTCTGGGGTGAGGTCNGAGAGGAAAAGAGCCGAGGAACACACAGGAATTAGAGTGTAACCCCTCTGGGCCCTGGTGTGGACTCGGCCACAGGAACCTCACCTGCCCCTCCCGGAGAATGTTCCTGAGCAGCGGCAGGTGCTCTGGGGTGAGGTCCCGAAGTGACTTGATGCCCCGGCGATGGCAGATGGCGATCAGGTACAGGTCATCGAGCTGTGTGGAGACAGGCAGGGTGACTGGGCTCAGCAGGGGGGCCAACTGCAGAGACTGCCCATCCTGGAACTGCTTCCCCGGAAGTCAGGGTGCACCCCACCCCAAGGCCTGCAGGGCCAGCCGCCGCCAATCCCAGGGACACCGTGGCCAGACCCAACCCCAGGGAAGGTGGGCGTCCACCTGCCCCGGGTGAGTGAGGGCAGTGTGAGGGAAGAAGCCTCTGTTTATTCTTCCTGCTCAAAAATATCACACGAGAGTATTTACATACTCACAGCTGACAGGGAAGTAGGGGGACAGAAGTGGGGGGGTTCAAGAAAATGCCGTGAACCACTTTTATGGTCTGATCACCTGTACTAAGTGCTGTAAGACACAAGGGGAGAAGAGTGCAGGAGAAAGAAGGAAAGACTAGTGAGGGTGATCAGAGAGGAGACAGAGGACCTGGGTCCGGAAGAAGAGGGAGGGATTGGAAAAAGAGCACCGTGCAGAGGAATAGTGGAGAAAAAAAAAGGCTCAGCGGCATTGGTTGGGGGAGGGGGACTCCGTGCGCCTGGAGAGGAGACAGGTGAGGGGTGGAGAGGCAAGTCCGGGGGAAGGGAGCCTGGGGCCCGAAGGGCAGGGAGCTCCACTTTGCTTCACCCTTGTCTCCCTTCCCTTATCTCACAGTGCTCATAAACAGCCCTTCCTGCCATCCTTCCTGAAAACAGCGGCTGGCCGAAGACCTGGGGGTCACAACGGTACAAAGACCCAAGGCCAACAAGACCTTGAGCCAAAACCTTGAGCCAGAGAGCAAAATGACTCTTCGTCTTGCCCAGAAAACCCTTCCTGTCCCAGTCTCCACTTGCCCAAACCCTGGCCTTGGCCAGTTTCACATCCTCATGCAAAGCAAGCCCCAGACACCAGGGCTCCAAGGGCCAAGGCCTGGTGCGGATCCAGCGGCCCTCAGCTCTGCAGGCCAGGCTGCTAGATTCCTCAATGAGATAATCTGGGGGCCATGAGTCACCCAGCCAAGTCCCCAAGGGCCCCAACTTAAAAAACTGGGAATGAGACTTTCCAGATGGTGCCTGATGTCCAGCTGTGCTTCTTCATGCCAACAGTCTCTCCATGCCACATGCATTTGTCTCCGCCAGAGCCCTAACAGCCGGGCTTTCTGCCCCAGACGGGCCACACATGAGCACAGTGGGAACCTGCCAGCAGACGGCTAAGCGGAGCCCACCTGGGCCTCAGCTCTGCCTGCAAGTCCCTTCTGGACTCTTCCTTCTCATGGCCTGTGTCCAGGACTCTTGTACAAGCTGAGACCCAAGGAGCAGCAGGAAACGAAGCTGTTTGAACTAGGAGTGTCTGCGTGTCTGTGGGTGTCTTCAGCCGTTTCGCGCTGTCACCGTCACAGGCCCTCCAAACAATAGTAACATTTGTTTAAATGGTATCTGTTGACAAATCCCAAAGATGACATTAAGTCACACCTCTCTGCTCCACTGGCATGGAATGAAGCATGAAGCCTGTGCTGGGTGCCAGCTCACGGGCTGAGTGAGGGAAGGAAAACAAACCTGTCCTTTGATAGCAGACAGGACCCCGGATTTTCCCCAAAGGGCCCCGGCTGCCCAGAGAAATGATCTGGAAAAAAAACAGGTGAGGGGCTGGCAAGGGTCTCAGACTGGCATCCCAGAAGGCAGCACATCAACCCCTCTGGGGAGACAGAGGCCATCAACTTTGTCCTAAGGCAGGGCAGCAAAGTCAAAGCAACAGCCTCCTGCTGCTGCTAAGTCGCTTCAGTCGTGTCTGACTCTGTGCGACCCCACAGACAGCAGCCCACCAGGCTCCCCCATCCCTGGGATTCTCCAGGCAAGAACACTGGAGTGGGGTGCCATTTCCTTCTCCAATGCATGAAAGTGAAAAAGGAAAGTGAAGTCGCTCAGCCATGTCCAACTCTGAGCGATCCCATGGACTGCAGCCTACCAGGCTCCTCCGTCCATGGGATTTTCCAGGCAAGAGTACTGGAGTGGGGTGCCATTGCCTTCTCCAAGGGCAAAACAGAGAATGGCTGGAGCTCCAGACAGCCATGGCTCCACCTCAGGAGAGACGTGGAGATCGAGGCTCCTGCCCGAGTGCCTTAGACACCAGGATCTACATTCCGTGAGCTGAATGTGTCTGTGTGTCTACATGAACACGCACACACATGCTGACATGTATAGTGTGTAAAGACTATGGAGGAGAGACAAACCATCTCTTCTGGGGCAGGGACGTGGAGGAATGTCGGGTGAGGGAATGCACCTTCACTGCCCACTCTGTGTGCTGTTTGTATTGTTACCATGTACATGCTGGTGTGGGCTTCCCTGGTGGCTCAGATGGTCAAGAATCTGCCTGCAATGCAGGAGATGTGGGTTCGATCCCTGGGTTGGGAAGATCCCCCGGAGAAGGGAATGGCAACCCACTGTAGTATTCCTGCCTGGGGAATTCCATGGACAGAGGAACCTGGTGGGCAAAAGTCTATGGGGTCGCAAAGAGTTGGACATGACTGAGCTTCTAACACACATGTAGATATACTAACTGGACCAATCTCTACATCCCTAAATAAGCCAATAAAAAGGAATATACAGTTTCTCTCTACAGAGAACTGAGGAAGGGATTCTCTAATCTCCAGGGAGCCAGAGTCTCTAGCAGACACTAGGGACTTAATCAGTATTTGTGGGGCTTCTCTGGTGGCTCAGTGATAAAGAAGCCACCTGCAATCAGGAGATGTGAGTTCGATCCCTGGGTCGGAAGATCCCCTGGAGTAGGGAACAGCAACCTGCTCCAGTATTCCTGCCTGGAGACTCCCATGGACAGAGGAGCCTGGTGAGCTTCCAGAGGGGTCAAGCATGATTTAGTGACTAAACAACAACAGCAAAATATTTGTGAGACAGACGGACAGATAAACGGAAGGATGGCCGTTTTTTAACCATGGGCTACCAGTGACCGGAAAAAGACACACTTCTGGGCAGAGCAGTGGCACGAGGGGCTGCTAGCGTGGCTAGAAGTCCCCTCAGAGCACATGCCAGACTGCCCTCTCCTCTGCCCTCCTCTCATGGATGAGGATGAGGACAGAAGTCCAGGCCTGGCCCGTCTCCCTGCTGAACACACTGCCTCATTCTAGGGAGCGGTGGGCCTCAGTGTTCTGTCACAAGTCAGGGATGTAAGGCCCTTAACTGTGGCACCACAAGGAGACAAGTGGTAATGAAGCAAAGGTCAGGGACAGTCACACCTGTCCAGTCCGCAAGGTGAAAGTCTGATACGCAAGCTGGCCCCTTCACAGCCTGAGGGTGAGTCACCCCACTGTGTGGCTGGGACCCTGCTGCGGCGCCTGAAGCCTGTTCTCTTCTAAGGGGACAGACAGCGGGCAGTGCCCTGGGCAGGCCCGGCAGGACGCCTGCCGGCGCCAGGTAAAGAGAAGCACGGGCTTCCGCTCTCGGTGCCACAGGCACCAGAGGGTTAACGGCTCCTTGCATGGGGAGGCTGCGGCTATCCCCATATGGCCCTCGGACCACCACCTCCTGCAAATCACAAGGTCTTCAGGGACCTCGTGAGTCCAAATTCCTCCTACCAGTGGCCCCATCCACCTCCACCTCCCTGCACCAGAATGGCCAACACAGGGCTGCCTGAGGGGGCAGATGGAATTGGCAGAGCCCCCGGCATCCCTACCTGACAGGGGCTCTGGTTTCGTCCCCTCTCCGGTCCTCTGCCCTCCCTTCCAGCCTGAGTGGGGATTGGCTGTTGGGAGGTGGCCTCTGCATATCATCACCCAGAGAGGAGGGCAGGCTCCTCTGACCTTTCCGGCTCAGCGCTGAGACCTCTGGAAACTCCCTTCAGATTCCCTACCTGCCCTCTTCTTCCCCCACCAGCCACATCCAGGAAGTCCCACAAGCCGCCCCAGGAGACAGCTGGCACTGGCTCACCCGTGCCTCTGAGCCCAAATCCTGTCCCCCTCACCCCGGCCACAGGCTCGGCTCCCCCGTCTCTTGGCAACTGGAGTGGTGTGGCTGGTCAGGAAACCCACCCCACCCAGCCAAGAGAATGCAGGTGAGCTTGGCAGAGGGCACAGAGGCCTGACCGGTGGCTGAGAGAGTGAGACGGGAGGCGTCCGCCCTGGCAGGATGGGCCCAACTCCAGATCAGTGTCCCTGGGAGACCTAACAATGATGTGAGGAACACAGAGCCCAGAGGGGCCTGCCCAAGAGCCTGGATTAGTCACGGATTTCAGCTGGGAGGAGGAGGGGAGAAGTCTGCCTGCTCCCCACTGCCAGCCCCCAAGAGACCAAGGCTGGCTTCATGGGCCTTATCCGGGCCCAGCTCCAGTCTGTGTGGGCACAACGCCGCCTGCACCCGGTGCCCTGCTGCTTCCTGTTACTCTCAGGGCATGACAGTCCACCCAGAGAGGCAACAGCCAGCAGGCCTGGGGAGGGGCCTCTCAGTGTGAGATGAGGGAGGAGGAGAGGAGGTGCGCAGAGAATGCAGGGGGCTGGAGGGGCAGCGTGAGTGAAGATGGCGCCTGGGGAACCCACTCCCGAAAAGGTCAGGGGAGGGGGGCGCTCGGGGGCCAGGCAGCAGAGCTGACAGGCTTGGTGGGGGGATGCGCCTGGGCCGCCGGAGGCCCCCTCTCTGGCTCAGGCGGTGCAGGGGACTCCTCCAGCTGGTCCCCGTGGTTTCTGCCAGCCAGTGCTGCCTGGACGTGCCGGTGTGCAGGGCGTGGGGAGGGGTAAACTGTCCATTTCAGGACTCCGGGCGCCCCTGGAAGTGAAGGTGGCAGCCTCGCACTTGGCTGATGAAGGAACAGCCCATGATGTTGTGACGCAAACACTGCCCATCCTCACCCCTAGCGTGGGAGGTAAGCCAGAAGGGGCTTTAACTGGCCCACCAAAGGGTAAACATTTGCGTAGGTGCTCCCACTGCAGACAGCTCAGCCTCCCCTGTCAGTTAATTATAATCTGCTTAGAGAGAGAGACCAGCAGGAGGAAGAAGGGCAGGATTAAGAAGCGGCAGCTGGAGCGGGGCACTCAGAGACCAGAGAGGCCCAGCGCAAAATCCTTTACCTGCTGTTGGTTCCACTTGAGGTCGGGGATCAGGACAAAGCCGTCGGACAGATCCGGGTTCTCAAAAACAATCCGGTCGGCTTCAGCCTTCTTGTCGAGAATGTTGTACACCCACTGGAAGGAGGGCAGAGAGAGGGGGTTCACAGGCCAGTCCTTTCCCCGAGAGACACCCCACACTGGGAGAGGCAGGCTCAGGGAAGGACACCCAATGTTAAAGGGGCATGAAGCTCAGGGGATCCACGCTCAGGCCATCCTGGCCCAGGGGTCAGCTCTTGGGTCCAGAACAGACTTCCCCTCTCCCACCACGGCCACCCAATAGGGGACACCATGGCCAGCCCCATGGGGGTCACTAGAGCTGCCCCCACAAGGGTCCAGATGGGGCTCCCTGTTGAGGCCCGTCCCGGCCACCCCTGTGCACACGCCCTGCTCTGGCCTCGCAGGCCTGGTCTGCAATCCCCTTCCACTGCCCACAGGACTCTGGTGAAGTGTCCCTGCGCCCCAACAGGACCACGGGCAGAGAGTCTGCTGAGAGTTCCTTTTGCAGAGGGAGCTTGCCATGCACCAGGGCAAGGAAGGGCTTATGTTCTGGAAGTAACCATGCTGGGTTTCCCCAGGGATTCTTGTGAGCGTGGGGTTAGCGCCTCTACCCGACCTGACATGGACCCTTCACGACAAAGTAGAAGAAACGCCACACGAGAGGCAACGACGCAGACCCTTCCTCCCTTCCTGCCAACTCCGGGCTGCCAGCTCTCTCGTGCCCTTTGATCAGCTGCTGTCCACCATCTTCAGGGACCCTTCCTTGAGCACTGCATGCACCCCAAGAGCGTCACATTACCATGAAGGTCCTGGTGGCCTCTCTGAGGAAGCCAGCCTGCAGCCTGGAGGTCAAGATACGAAGGCCTTGTTCTCATGAGGCTCCAAGCCCTGGAGCCCACTCCAGTCCACTGCCCCCGAGCGCTGAGAACACTTTGCCTACGTGACTTCCTTCCTGGCCAGTGAACTCTGCCCGAAGTCTGACAGGGAAGCCTGCTGCACAGCCAGAGAGGGGACAGGAGTTGGGCTCACGCAGCTGCCCCTTCTGCCCCACGGTCAGGAAGGCACTCAAGCTGACGAGGGCTTGGGGGGAGGACAGGGCGCTGACACGGCCAGCCAGCTCCTTAACCCACCACCAGGAGTGCTGGCGTGGCAGGACCAGAGAGAGCCAGGGCTGTTCCCCCAGCCCCATGGGGGCTCCCTTCCCACTGCCCCCCAAGTCCACATCTTGCACTCTTGGCCAGCACAGCCAAGGCCAAGTGCAAACGTCTGATACGGAGAGGGATGAGGCAGAAGGAACCTGCCAGGGACGATCTGGGCCTCCCAGGCCCTCCAGTAAGACCCAGAGGCCAGTCACAGTAAGGTTAACCCACTAGAAAAGAGGGGCTTTCCCAAGGAAAGCCTGGCCGTGCCACTTCCTGGTGAGGCCTGGAGGCCATCCTGCAGCCCTGGGCCAGAGCAATGCACAGCCCAGCAAGTTGAGAATTTCCCAGGGGAAGCATTTCCTCTCTCACTGGACATCTCTCTAGGAATGTGCCACTTGAGAAAAGAAGTCAGTCAGATCCTGATTGGGAATCTCCCAAAAATAAGTGGGAGGGAGGGGATGGTGGTTCTGTGTGGGCAGCCCTGGGGTTGCTCAGCCCACAGCAGGCCAGGCCACCCCAGGGCCCTGCCTTCCCCCACAGCTCCTGCCTCCACCTAGAAAACAACATATCATCTGGGGGAGAATGAATGGGCTCTGGAGCCCAGCAACATGGGGCTCATCTCTCACC
Organism: Raphicerus campestris; assembly: GCA_006410735.1. Classification (NCBI taxonomy): domain Eukaryota; kingdom Metazoa; phylum Chordata; class Mammalia; order Artiodactyla; family Bovidae; genus Raphicerus; species Raphicerus campestris. The sequence continues at coordinate 1,499,343 of SJYW01009559.1, read as the reverse complement.
TCCAACCCTAACTAACTAGCTGCACGCTGCAAAAGTGATTTCATCTAAGCTTTGGTTTCCTCCTTCGTCAAGAGGCGCTAATTATACCCACAGTTTAGGGCTGTGGTGAGGACTAAGCGAGAAAATGCTCATACAGGCGTCCAACACAGAGCCCTGCCCCGGGAGGCAACGGAAAGCAGAAAAGTTGCTGGGAAAGGTCAGGCTGGGCGTGCCTGAGGCTGCAAGACCAGCTGTGGGAAGGGGAACAAGGAGAGTGGATGAGAGCAAAGGAAGTGCGTTGATTCTGGGGCAAGAGAGACCCACGTGTGAGACTGGAGGGGCGCCCAAGACCTGGGACAGTGTGATGTGATGAAGGCATGTTGTGATAAGAGCATCTCAGGGACCAGGCAAGCCCGCAGGTGCGAGGACGGGCACCCAAGTTCACACAGTTCCGACCCAGAGTCCAGCCCCAGAGCCCACCAAGCGCCACGCCATCCATGTGGGGAGGGCCCCTGGGAGAGTGGGAGGGGCCTGGATTCACAGGACAGCTCAGCCCAGATGAGGGAGAAGAAGCAGGATGATGTCACAGGGAGGGGCACCCTGGGAAAGCAAGCCTGGCAGCCTCAGGCCCCCAGATGATGGGGCTGTGGGGACACTGGCAGCTTCTGGACCCATCTGGGTGGGACATCCTCCCTGTGGGTGATGCTGGCAACTGCCCCGGGAGCCTCTCTCCTCCTCCTTCCTGTCCCCCCCTCTTTGGCTCGCCCCTCTCCTCCAGCCACCCCTCCCCTGCCAGGTCTCAGCTCCGCACCATCCTGTTCCTCCTTGCAGTCGCCCCCCGTGTGGACAACAGTGGCCACCCCTCTGGTGCCTCTTCTGTGCGGGAAACAGCAGCAGCCACATGGTACATTGCACCTCATGGCTGAGATATCCCAAGCTAACTCACTGTCCTCCATGGAAACCCACTCTGCCGTCCATGCCCCTGTGCTGGTTAACCATTCCACCATCTGCAACTCATTGTGCGAGGTACCCCCAGAGTCACCCCCAGGCCCCGCCTCGCTGCTCCAAACCAGCCCCCATCTAGGCCCTGCCTCTTAATCGAAAAAGAAGCTCCCCTCTGCCTCTTCCTCCTTCTACTCTCACCACTTCCAACTGCTTCTTTAAATTTCATCACATTACCCACGTGCTTAAAACGCTCAGAGGTTAAAGCATCTGCCTCCAATGCGGGAGACCCAGGATCGATCCCTGGGTTGGGAAGATCCCCTGGAGAAGAAAATGGCAACCCACTCCAGTATTCTTGCCTGGAGAATCCCATGGACAGAGAAGCCCAGTAGGTTACAGTCCACGGGGTCGCAAAGAGTTGGACACGACTGAGCAACTTCACCTTCACCTTAAAACCATTTACAGGACCCTCACTGCCTATGGCACTTGTCCTCAAATCTGACAAGAGATGATTTTTTTCTAATCCAGATTTCCCAGGTCCATCCTGAATCAGTAGATACCAAGGAGGGCCCTGTGCTCTGTATTTTATAAAACCTCAAGAAGCCATGCTGACGACTGGCGAGGTTTGGGAATTCCTGGTCTCCTGGGTAAAGTGCACACACCTCTTCCTGGGTCCTGCCTGTCTTCTCTTGTTAGCTCCCCAAACGCATCAGAGTCCAGCCCGCTGAGGCCCTGGAGTTTCTCTCTGCTCTGGCTGCAGCGGCCTGTTTGTTTCTGTCCACCTGGCAGACTTCTCTTTGTCCGTTTAAGATCCAACTGGAGGATCCTCTCCCCACTGAAGCCCCCCACCATCTGGGCTGATCACTCCCCTTTCTGTCACAGATCCACCTTGTGTATTAACCACCGAAGTGCTCATCCTATTATATTGCACACCCACCTTCCTTACAAGACTGTGGGGACGTTATCAGTGCTTATCCTAGTGACCTTCCAGACCCTAGCACAGGGTCTGGGATCTAGGAGATGCTCCATAAATATAATAGCTATTGCCAATTAGCTCTGCAGAGTTCCAAAGAATAGCAAGGAGAGATAAGAAAGACTTCCTCAGTGATCAGTGCAAACAAATAGAGGATAACAATAAAATGGGAAAGACTAGAGATCTCTTCAAGAAAATTAGAGGTACCAAAGGAACATTTCATGCAAAGATGGGTACAATAAAGAACAGAAATGGTATGGACCTAATAGAAGCAGAAGATATTAAGAAGAGGTGGCAAGAATACACAGAAGAACTAAACAAAAAAGATCTTTATGACCCAGATAACCATGATGGTGTGATCACTCATCTAGAGCCAGACATCCTGGAATGCGAAGTCAAGTGGGCCTTAGGAAGCATCACTATGAACAAAGCTAGTTGAGGTGATGGAATTCCAGTTGAGCTATTTTAAATCCTAAAAGATGATGCTGTCAAAGTGTTGCACTCAATACACCAGCAAATTTGGAAAACTCAGCAGTGGCCACAGGACTGGAAAAGGTCAGTTTTCATTCCAACATATATTGCATCTGATCCCATGACTTCATGGCAAATAGATGGGAAAACAATGGAAACAGTGAGAGACTTTATTTTCAGGGGCTCCAAAATCACTGCAGATCATGACTGCAGCCATGAAATTAAAAGACATTTACTCTTTGGAAGAAAAGTTATGACCAACCTAGACAGCACATTAAAAAGCAAAGACATTACTTTGCCAACAAAGGTTTGTCTAGTCAAAGCTATGGTTTTTCCTGTGGTCATGTATGGATGTGAGAGTTGGACTATAAAGAAAGCTGAGCATTAAAGAATTGATGCTTTTGAACTGTGGTGCTGGAGAAGACTCTTGAAGAGTCCCTTGGACTGCAAGGAGACCCAACCAGTCCATCATAAAGGAAATCAGCCCTGAATATTCATTGGAAGGACTGACGCTGAAGCAGAA